>JAHKKF010513055.1:0-10859 GCA_019740295.1 Labeo calbasu | reverse complement strand
AACAAAGCTGCTATCTAGAGTTGCCAAATGCAACTCAGTGTTTTTCAAGGTCAAAACATTCATCAGGATTAGGAATATTCCCAAAAGCTACTGCAGGAAACGGCCACACAAATACCCAGAGTGCTCAATGTCTTCTGTTCTTGATGTCCGGATTACTAAACGGGTTCCCACATCAGGGACAGTCTCTGCCACAAAGATCAAAACACTTCTACTTTCATAACATAAATCACTTGCCAGATAACTTTTTATCCCTGTAGTTGTGCAGAAAATACGGACGCTTACAAACCACGCTTGCAAAAAAATCCCTGACGGCATGTTTTTGACAAGTTTACAGTTATCTATCACAGAGAGCGCGGGGTAGACGGGGGCCCGCGGCGAAGGAAAACAGTGGGATATCTTTGGTATCTTGCCTTTCGCAAACCCGAGTCACTAATTAAAACCTCCTTCCTTCTACATCAGAGTTGCAGATTGAAACTAACCAAGAGGCCCTTTGCAATTAAGATGCACAGATCCAATTAAGAGAGTGATTAATTGCCAGGGAGGGAATTTAAATAGGAAAGTCTGCAAACGAAGGCACAGCGGTCGGTCCTGAAACGGGTCCGCTGTCGGCGAGGATGGGAAATCAAGGAAATAATTGTCCAGCAACAGGAGGCTGAAAGGTTACAGTCTAAATCAGAGCTATAAAAGGACGGCCAAAATCATACTGCGCCGAGTCCACTAATATGGTTTTATCTTCCTTTTTGACTTTAACCAGGAAAAATATCAAAGCCTTACAGGAATGGACAAATGATGAGTTATGCCACATTAACTTTATAGCTCTATACACTTACTGTACATCAACTATTGTCTCATCTGTGTCTGTTTTTAAATTTCCTCAGGCATTTTAAAAGAACATCCGAGACAATGCTGATGCTTCAACAGAGAACTACATTAAAGACCCATTAACACCAAGGACAATAACTATAATGATAAAGGTCCTAACTTTCAGAAGACTTCTGTTTGTGTACGTGAGCACATCAGTACTCACTTGTACTGAAAGGCACAATCTGCTCTTTTCATTCTTGTTTTTAGCCTTTATAGTCAACACATTTTCACTCCCAACTCATCCCATACTGACGCTTGGTCAGGACCCTTTGGCGTCAATTTCTGACGCACAGGGTACCTCTTTAGCGTCATTCGTCGACATGCAGGGTTCTTCATTAGCTGCGTCTCATTTCAGAGGCTGCATCCTCCGGAGGTCGCATTTGAAGGCTGCACATGTTATTAAGGATGTCTTATTTAAGAAAAGTAACTATAATAAAATTGCCCGTTATTCCTTGTGAGGTGTAAAATACTATGATTTCTTTTTTACTTTGCAATTTAACGGTTACTTTTCTTAAATGAGACCTCCCCGATGATGTGTGCAGCCTTCAAATATCATAATGCTGACGCAAAAGGCACTGGAAATTTTATCGTCATGATTAAATTATATATTGGGTAATAATATTGCCATTATTGCATATATGTTGGGGTATAATTTTTCAATGTCAGCAGTCACAACAGTTTTATTTACATTACATTATTTACACATTTACGAACACGTAACCCAACCCCTGCCCCTAAACCTACCATTTGTCCATAAAACACAAGATATAACAGGCAGATACAGCTACACTCATGATTTATTTAAAAAAGCCTTCCAAGGCAAAACGTTTTATCTGTGAGAGGAATAGACGCAATCGCCATCTATATCCCTGGTGAAAAAATCAGCATATGCTGGTAGGTATGTTTTGATGCTGGTTTAAGCTGGTCCTTTGCTGGTTTGTTGCTGGTCAAGGACCAGCATAAACCAGCAAAGGACCAGCATAAACCAGCTAAGGACCAGCATATACTAGCAAAGGACCAGCTTAAAACAGCATCAGAACATACCTATCCAGCATATGCTGTTTTTTTCACCAGGGATCCGTCTGTTTGTACGTAAATTCAAAAAATGCCGCCAGAAGAAGCGTTACGTCAGCTTTGGATGTGAAATGCCATTGGCTCTTGTGTGTCTCATGACCGATTGCGTCATGCTAATGTTCGGAAGTATCTTTTGAATGAGATGTGAGTGCTTTAACAGAGCGGGATCAATATTATATGGTTTCAGAAGACTCGGAATGCAACATGAGTTGTTTGTAATGTTTTTATACTGCTTGTTTATGGTCAGTTTCTGCGATGAATATCGTGACTGTACTTATATTTGCCTGTTACGTGTTCTATATTGTCTAGTAGTGGGTAAGTTTAGGGTAGGGATGGGGTTAGGTGCTCCAATGAAAGTATACATTTATATAAAATTATTTATGTTTTTACAAATGCATGCAAACCATTAAATTAATAACTGAAATCAATGGAGGACCCTGCACATCCAAAAGTGACGCTAAAGGGGTACGTTAAGTTGGGAGTGAGAACATGTTGTTTTAGTCATAATATTGTAAGGAAAGGTAACTGGATTTGAACTTCTATCACTCATATGAGCACCATAGCTCAATATGTTGGAGAATGTGCACTAACCTCAAAGCCACGTTTTCTTAAATCTGTCCCCTCCTCATCTTCAGTCACACAGCCATTTTGTATTCATTTATTCTGACAATGAGAATAAGTTGGTGTTCTTGTGACTCAGTGTACCATTACGGGAAGAAGCTTGTCATATTGTGTCCCTTTCATTAAAACGACTGAATGAAAGACAGAAAACATCAGATCATGATACATATTTAGGGGTCAGATGACTGACTCCAAGTATGAGCGATAGTAATAATGATGCTATAGCCGTAGCAAACAAACAAGTGTCATCTGTTATGTTAGAAATCAGGATGTGAAATATAATGTCAAAGTTGTTTGTCATCACCATGGAGCTGATTACCCAGTCATACCTGAAAATAGAAACACCATAATTACACGGTGATCATGGCAAAGCAGCAGGCTAATAAAAGAAAGCGTGAACTCAAGAAACTAGTTCATACTCTAAAGAAAGAGAACAAATATCCACCTGAAGACTGGCTAATCCCTTTTACCTTTAAAATGCTATCCGCCTTATTCTTCAACACAAAAGTAAGCATATGAGTGAGACTTCCGGTTCATTAGCTGCTGTAGGGAAAAGACAAGGAGAATAACAACGTGCAATAATCAGTAAAACTGTTTGTGTTCATAATTAAGATAATGCATTAAAATAATAAGGTAAGACACAACAATTTGCCATATCAAACAGCAAAAGGAGCGGTTTCATACAGCTAAAAATAGCTGGACGTGGATGAGACTGGAAGCCAGACCCATAAAATGTACAAATGGCCAGGCCCATTCTTACGGAAAAAATAAGGTGGATACTGTGTTTTTGTTTCCATTCCTGGAGATTTCTTCCATGCTTTTTCATAACTAGAACTCTGATTTCAGCTTTGTTTCTCCTTAAATACCTCCAATAAGCAAAACAAAACAACTGTTGAAATTGTATTGGTTGTTTTAAAAAAAAATCTAACATTTCATTGGTGTTTACTCTTATTTCTTGATGTTTTTGTGGCAGAGCCTATCTGGTGACAGAAAATTACAGTTTTCAGGTCCCAGTCTATGGAAACCATGGAATAAAAGAATAAGAAAGGTATATATATTTTATATTTCAAAATTCAGACTTTATTCTCACAATTTCTAAATTATATCTCACAATTCTGATAAGAAAATATAGATGCAAGCAGCGATTACCGGGGTTCACATGCTTTAGGGATTTAAGCACATAAGGGAAAAGACAGTACATATTATTTAGCGAGCATGGAACCACCAAAAATCAGTTATTAAAAAAACATTTTTGTCAAATCTAGGTGATTTACCATAGAAATATATTTTTATAACACTTATGACTGTTATAGCACCAGCTGTGGTCCGATCTCCCCGAAACTTTGCACGCTTGTTTAAAATCACCTGTCGCATGCAGGTTTCGTAAAGTTTTGAGTTTTCGTTTAGGGCTTTATAGGCTTTTGGAAATATTAGGACAGGCCCCTTTTCTAAAGGACCCCATTATAGCTTCCTAAAGGGTACATTTCAGCATGTTTTTGATAATTATTGACCTAGAGACTCCAGAGAATTTCACTGTGGTGTTTTTTTTTTCCAGACTGAGCAAAAAACCTAGGACTAGTTTGCAAAAGTAGGTTTTTCACATCTTCTCGGTAATTAAAAGAAAAACAGCAGTGGTTCTAGAGGCAAAGTTGTTCAGAACGAGGAGTTGTATCATTTTTCACAGACCTTTGGGGCCGATCGGCCTCCGTTAACCCTGTCTAATAGGTGCTCAAACTTCATCGGCCAATGGTGGCCATGTTTTTTTTTTGAGATATGCACATGTCCCCATAGACACTTCTGGCACTTTGGACCAAGACAATTTTCATGTTGATAGGACAAATGGTTGCCTAGTTATAGCCATTTTTAAGTTTTATCCATCTTATATATGATTTTTTCCTTTGACCTCAGCTTGAGCTCTTACATAAGTGTGCCTGTTCAGGAGTTATAGGCATTTTATTAAAAATGGCACTGCCCCCTTTGAGACGTGAGCCAAGAATTCCAACGACATAAGATAACTTAAGCCTGCGACTGACGGTTTAGGAATTATGAACGATTTTGTATTTTCGATTGCTGTAGCGCCCCCGTCTGGTCGATTGGAGCAAACCTTGGTCACGTTGCGGTGTGAGTACTACATCCCTCCAAGTTTTAAGTCTCTATGACTTACGGTTTGGTCTGCACGATCAGTTTTATGTGGAAATCGCTCATCCGCGATCATTCTAACAATTACAATAGGGTTTCAGCGCTATTCGCTTGAACCACTAAAAACAACTGGTCATTCCCTTATCTGAGTTTATATCCCACACTTCTGGCTTTTTTTCCTCCTCAGAATGGACAAACTTGTTATTGTTGAGTGTAAACGAGTTATAAAGTCTGCAATACAAGATATAAACTTGCATTTGCAAGGAAAAAAGTCAGAATTGTGAGATAAAATAGGTAAATGTAAAATGCTATAGGTTTAAATAGTTTCATGCTGTAACTGTAGGGCTAATATACTATTTTTCCTATGAACTGCATATGTGAATATTATGTAGACCTATTGTTTAACTCAAATTCATGCTTTAAAAGTAGAGTAATCATAGTAGGTTTCATCCATTAGTCTGTCCGTTTAAACATCTGCATTTAGCTTCAAATGGCGTTTTTTTATTCTATAAAAACGATTTGCATTCCGATTTTGACATCCAAAGCCACAACAATACATTTTATCTCTTATTCTGTGGATTTTTCCCGTTTCACTCCACTTGTTACCAGTGTTTTTCTGCCACCACAATGCAACTGTGACGTCTACTCCAAATTGGTCTATAAACATAAAAACATACATTTTCATTATTTGAAATTATGGAAATTAAAAAAAGAAACAAAAAACCCCCCCACAAACTTATTTTATTTCAACTAGTTGCCAAAGCTGTATTTTTCATTTTGTTTAACCTGACACTAAAACAACTAAAACTGAAATAAAAATTCATTAGAAAAATGATATAGACATATTTACTGAAACTCTTGACACGTTTAAAGGGATCGTTCACCCAAAAAAGAAAATTCTGTCATTAATTCCTCACTCTCAGGTCGTTCAAAACCCTTAAGACCTTTGGTTACCTTCGAAAGACAAATTAAGATATTTATGATGAAATCTGAGAGCTTTTTTACCCTGCATAGACAACACAACTACCACGTTCAAGGCCCAGAAAGGTAATAAGGACATTGTTAAAATAGTCCATGTGACATCAGTGGTTCAACCTTAATTTTATGAAGCTATGAGAATACTTTTTATGAGCAAGGAAAACAAAAATAAAAACAATTTCTTCTCTTCTGTGTATTTTCACCGCACACTCACAAAAGGAGTTTTACATCAGTACGCAAGCTCAATATTCTTTTGAAAGTTTAAAAACAAAGTAAAAACTCGCCATTCGCTCTACAGGATAAACAATTGAGACATTAAAGCGAAAGGGACTTTTCTTTCCTGTAGGTGTTGTTGACGGCAGTGTGGGAGTTCTGGTAGCGTGTGAGATGTTGAAGGTGAAGCGATGAGCCGTGTCAAGCCCTGGACGTTCAGGACTGCACCTCCAAAAGACGTTAATGTTCGCTGTCCACCTCCATACTGTCATCTCAAAATCTGAAGAGAATAAAAAAAACAGCCTCAGCGCCTGTTTGGATCTGAAGCTATTTTTTATTTTTTTGCAGAAACAGCATTCGACCATTATGGTTGGTAATAACCTGTAAACGCTGAGCTTTTTTCACTGGCTGATTCCAGAGACTGAAAAGAAACTTTACAGCCGCCTCCCATCGTAAATAACCATTACTGCAAATTACTCTGAGAGCAAATTGTACTCGGTGGGAGGTGTGAGTTTGAGAAATGTGATATATTTTGTTGTTTTCCCTTCATTCCCGTCTCTCTGCAGCACACACTGAGTGCTGAAATTGAAAGTTGCCCCAGTGGCTGATCTTGCAGCTAAAACCCCTCTGCTGTTGACTCCCTTTTCTACCGTGCGTCTGAAAATGGAAACACAACAGCTGTGCTCTGTACGCTTTGAATGAATCAGTTGTGACTAAAGTGGCATTTCGGAGTGGCTTTTGTTTTCCTAATTGACTTCGGGACTGGAGCGGCATCACCTGCCGTCTCCGGTACCGGGGTCAGTCTTAGATATTCAATGCGCCATTGACCAACCACAACTTATCAAAAGAGAGGAAATATTGATCATGCGCTTCCGCCTTACAGAGCCAAGTTTATCGGTTTTAACTAGTCCTATTCCTTTGTGAGGTGGCATTTAGATGGATTGATCCCTCTGTAAGTCGGCCGCGCGAGAAAGAGCCACATTATTGAGATGGTATTATATAAGAGAGTCCCATGAGCTGAGGAAATCCATCGCAAAGGTTTTAATCATGTGCAACATGTGCACCGACACCCGTCTGGAGACCCAGTACACGCGCGCCACATGTTCCGGCAGCGCTGCTGGTTGGGCTTCCTGCTGGTGTGTAGAGGGTTGGAAATGAGAAAGAGGTGAAGCAGACCAAGATAAGGCTGGGTAAATCTGTTCATTAATCCGGGCTGTGTGGAAAGTGTGCGTTAACCGTCGAGGCATCCTTTGATCATGAAATGCTCATTGCCCAGACAGAGAACTGGGCGGAAAGGTAATGAGTGTGCGCCTGAATCAACTGGACTTTGAATCAACTCACTCTAAAGACCTTTCACACTTCTGGCAAATATTCTTGTTAAAAAATCTTGTTAGAGCCAAAAAGCTACGATTTCTTGGCTTTATCAAGAGGACTGACAGCCATTTCCAGATGGCAAGAAAGTCACTCTGAAACAGTGGGAAGAATCATTTGTTTGCTCCAATATGCAAAAGCAGCCAGAAGGAGCAAAAAACTTAATAAATGTCATTTGTTTCGAATGTTAAAATGCTTTCTTATATTTTAATTTAACTGAATAATGGAAATTGAGGGAAGTGTGCAAACAGGTGCACACACACACACACACACACATATATACACATATAATATGTGATTATATGTCATCTGAAAGCTGAATAAATAATCTTTCCATAATGTATGGTTTGTTAGGATAAGGCAATATTTGGCAGAGATACAACTATTTGAAAATCTGGAATCAGAGGGTGCAAAAAAATCTAAATATTGAAAAAATCGCCTTTAAATTTGTCCAAATGAAGTTCTTAGCGATGTATATTACCAATCAAAAATTAAGTTTTAATATATTTATGGTAGGAAATTTACAAAATATCTTCATGGAACATGATCTTTACTTAATATCCTAATGCTTTTTTTGGTATAAAAGAAAAACTGATAATGTTGACCCATACAGTGTATTTTTGGCTATTGCTACAAACATACCTGTGCTACTTAAGACTGGATTTGTGGTCCGGGGTCACATATGTAAACACAAACACTGTCATTCAAAAGTTTGGCATTCGTAAGATTTAAATATATTTTTATAAAAAATAAAAATACTTAAAAAAAAAAAAAAAAAAAACTGAAAAAAAAAACATAATATTGTTAAAATATTATTGCAATTTAAAATAGTGGATTTTTATTTTAATATATAAAAGATATGTAAAATAACATATTATTCATAAGATGCAAAGCTGAATTTTCAGCATCATTACTCCAGTCTTTAGTGTCAAACGATTTTTCATAAATCATTCTAATATGCTGATTTATTATCAATGTTGGAAACAGTTATGCTGCTTATTATTTTGTTGGAAACTGTGATACATTTTCCAGATTTTTTTTTTTTTTTTTGCTAAATAAAACATTACAAAGAACAGCATTTATTTAAAATCTTTTGTAACAATATACACTACCGTTCAAAGTTTGGGGTCAGTACATTTTTTCTTTCTTTCTTTGTTTGAAAGAAATTCATAGTTTTTTTCCAGCAAGGATGTGTTAAATTGATAAAAAAAAAGTGATAGTAAAGACTTACATTGTTAGAAAAGATTTCTATTTTGAATAAATGCTTTTATACTTTATATAAACTTTATATACTTTATATATCTATATCTTTTTAACTTTTAATTAATCGAAGAATCCTAAAAAAAAGTATCACAGGTTCCAAAAAATATTAAGCAGCACAACTGTTTCCAACATAAATCAGCATATTAGAATGATTTCTGAAGGATTATGCGACACTGAACTGACTGGAGTAATGGCTGATGAAAATTCAGCTTTGCATCACAGAAATACATTATAGTTTAAAGTATAATAAAATAGAAAACTGTTATTTTAAATTGCAATAATATTTCATAATATTACTGTATTTTTCTGTATTTTTGATCAAATAAATGGAACTTTGATGAGCATAGGAGACTCTTGAGCAGCAGTATATGAAAATATAGTCATAATAAAATACTATATATAAAACACCCTTAACTGTTATCTGCTCACCTTAAGTTTTGTCTGTGTATGATGCCATTGCAGTCAACACTGCCTAGGGACCCTGTGAATTGGAACACAGCAATTATTTTTTCAATTCCATTTGGTGCCGTTTACGGCCAAGAAATTGCACACTTCACACCGATAACGTCACCACCAAGGGGGAAAATTGGATTTCCAAAGAGAAATCTTGAGGGGACATAAAATAATAGTATAAAAGAATAATTTTAATTCTTATTGGCCTGTTAAATGACTACGGTGTTCGTCTTGACAATGTGTAAATGTCATGAAACCAGCGCCAAGCACCACTCAACCTTTGCAAAAATGGCTCCATGACATCATAAAAACAGCTCATCAGTGTCATAGATAATCAGAATGATGCAGGTAACTCTAGGAACGTTTCCTCACCCATTGCGAGTTTTAATTAATAGATCATACAAATCATACTTAGAAATGCTCTTGACTACTATTACATCAGAAAAGGGAGAAAAGCCAAGCTGATAAAACTAATGAAGATGGGTGGCAAAACACATGAAATAACTGAGATCTCTTTAATATAGCAACTGTTTCTCCCAGACAGCATGAGATTAAATGAAGAGCAAGTTGAGTCTCTTGCTTATGTTATTTGCTTCTCAGCAAATTGTCCCAAACTGAGCTCACACGTGAAAACTAATGTTTCAGAGATCTCAAAATGAATTATTTCTCATCAGATTATATATTGCTACCACAATCATTTTTACTGCATGTCAACAACTGCCTCATTTGTTTCTGCCAAAGGTATTTTGGAAAAAAGATCTGAGGTAAAACTGATTCTTAAATGAAACCTTGGAACCATGCAGTTTAATAAAACAAACAAAAACACCCCCTTTATTAAATATTCTTTTTCTTGTTTATCTGTTTTCTTTTTGCATATTATCTAAAGACTTGTACACTGCGTCCTCCTTTGATTGCATGAATAGTTTCTGTTTTTTTCTTGTTGCTACTGATCAGATTCAGACTGGTTTATGTGAGGCATCTATGAGCTATTTTCATTATTAGCGCTGAGAAATATTACATGCAAACAGTGGCCAATTAGAGCGGGTATGAACTGCAGAGACGAGCCCCCCACTGAGGACAGTCTCTTAGCGCTCACATACTGCACTGGTACGACAGCAATAAAGCCAAAAGAATACATGGCAACAACACATCTGAACTCCAGAGAGGGGTCTTAAAACCAAAGGATTAGCTTTCCGCACCAATGCGCTTTCATCATTTGTACATGCGCAAGTTTAATGACGAATCTGAATGTAGACGACTAACGAAGACCATTTAAAGCTGAGCCGTGACTCACGCTCTTTACAATAATGCAATGCATGGAGAATTTAAGCCATGTAGACGGAGACCGGCATTGAAAAGGCTTGCGTGATCAATGCATTTTCAGTAGCCTAGGTGATGTACATCATTACATTTCTAGACAATGCATTTCTTTTTTATTTTACATAACAAATGAAATGACTTAAAATTACTTTTTAAAACTTGGTGTTAGTTAGAATAGAAAATTTCATCATACTATTTTCTCAGTGTTAAAACTATCTTAAAGGAGAAGTCCACTTCCACAACAAAAATGTACAGATAATGTACTCACCCCCTTGTCATCCAAGATGTTCATGTCTTTCTTTCTTCAGTCGTAAAGAAATCATGTTTTTTTTTGTGAGGATAACATTTCAGGATTTTTCTCCATATAATGGACTGCTATGGTGCCCCGAGTTTGATCTTCCAAAATGCAGTTTAAACGCGGCTTCAACCGATCCCAAATGCGGCTATAAATGATTCCAGCCGAGGAAGAAGGGTCTTATCTAGCAAAACGATCAGTTATTTTAATGAAAAAAATACAATTTAAAGGGGTCATCGGATGCTAAGTTCACTTTTACATGTTTTTT
>JAHKKF010513054.1:0-11007 GCA_019740295.1 Labeo calbasu | reverse complement strand
TTGAGTAATTTTTGCTTATTAGTATGGTTGAATTGGATCATCGAAGGTCGGCAGCAAAGACATTGGTTAATAAAATGGGATTAAATGCATAAAGGATACTTGTATTATTTAACATATTTAATTATCGCAGGTTTGCATCATATTCTGAGTTTAATTTTACTGTTTTTATTCATTTTGAGGAATGCTGAATCAGTTTTTTGTTTACATTTATTCTAGAACTAACATCTTACTCCCAATTTCTCTCAACATGGGGACCGGAGAGCTTTTAATCAATAAATGGGGGGAAAAGTAACTCAGATATTTTCTAGTCAATTAAAAAGTAATGCGTTACTTTACTAGTTACTTGGAAAAAGTAATAATATTACGTAACTTGCGTTACTTGTAATGCGTTACCCCCAACACTGATTATGAACACACTGGTTTGTAGTGCAGTCAGTTTTACCATTTACTGCACGTTATTATTCTTCTCGTTATTTCCGGCTAATATAGTAGCTAATGAACCGGAAGCCTCACCAGTGTGAGCCTGAAACAAAATCATTTGTCCATATACCACTAAAATAAAATGGGTCATTCTAAAATTTATTTGAATATATTCTTAATCAATACAACACTTGTTAAACTTGTTAAATTGTTAAACTTGATAAATCATCTAAACCAACAATATGTATGTTAGACCCTATTCCATCTAAGCTACTAAAACAGGTGCTTCCAGATGTCATAGGTCCTCTTCTGAATATCATAAATTGGGGACAAATTAGGATATGTCCCCAAAACCTTCAAACAGGCTGCTATTAAGCCTCTCATTAAAAAAAACACAACTTGACTCCAACGAATTAATTAATTACAAACCAATCTCGAATCTCCCTTTTCTGTCAAAGATATTAGAAAAGGTAGTATCCTCACAATTATGTTCCTTCCTCTAGAAAAATGGTATCTGTGAGGATTTCCAGTCAGGTTTTAGACCGTATCATAGTACTGAGACTGCTCTTATCAGTTTTACAAATTATCTGTTACCAGCCGATCGTGGTTGTATCTCTCTGTTAGTGCTACTGGATCTTAGTGCTGCGTTTGACACTGTTGACCACAACATTCTTTTAAACAGACTTGAAAAATATGTTGGCATTAGTGCATTGACATGGTTCAAATCGTACTTATCTGACCGCCAGGAATTTGTGGCAGTGAATGAGGAGGTATCAAATCGATCACAAGTGCAGTATGGAGTACCTCAAGGCTCAGTACTAGGGCCATTACTTTTTATGCTTTACATGTTACCCTTGGGAGATATCATCAGGAAACATGTTGTTAGCTTTCACTGTTATGCTGATGATACTCAGCTCTATATTTCGTAGAAACATACCAATTAGAAAAACTAACGGATTGTGTAGTTGAGATAAAAAACTGGATAATGAGTAATTTCTTACTGCTTAATTCAGGTGTTAATTATTGGACCTAAAACCTCCGTGTACAACAACCTAAAACACTGTCTAATACTTGATGGCTGTTCTGTCAATTCTTCGTCATCAGTTAGGAACCTAGGTGTGCTATTTGATAGCAGTCTTTCCTTCAAAAGCCCAATCTCTAGCATTTGTAAAACCGCATTTTTCCATCTCAAAAATATATCTAAATTACGACCTATGCTCTCAATGTCAAATGGCGAAACGTGCGTTTATGACCTCAAGCTTAGATTATTGTAATGCTTTATTGGGTGGTTGTTCTGCTCGCTTAATAAACAAACTCCAGCTGGTCCAAAATGCAGCAGCTAGAGTACTTACTAGAACCAGAAAGTATGACTATATTAGCCTGGTTCTGTCAATACTGCACTGGCTCCCTATGAAGTCAAAGCATTGTATAGATTTTAAAATCTTGAATCTGAATGGTTTTGCTCCTTAGCACTTAGTACTTACTCTTATCACATTATAGTCCCTCACGTCCGCTGTGTTCTCAAAACTCTGGCAATTTGATAATACCTAGAATATCAAAATCAACTGCGGGCAGCAGATCATTTTCTTATTTAGCGCCCAAACTCTGGAACAATCTACCTAACTGTTCAGGAGGCAGACACACTCTGTCAGTTTAAACCTAGATTAAAGACCCATTTAACTTGGCCTACACAAATGACTAATTTCTATAATCCAAATCCGTTAATGGATTGTTAGGCTGCATTAATTAGGTCAAACTGAACCAGGAACACTTCCCATAACACCTGATGTACTCGTTGCATCATAAGAAGAATGGCATCTACACTAATATTAGTCTGTTTCTTTCTTATTCCGTGGTAACCTTAGCCACCAGATCCAGTCTGTATCCAGATCAGAAGGACACTGCAGTCCCCCGGATCCAGTCCGTACCCAGCCCAGATGGTGGATCAGCACCTAGAGAGGACGTCTACATCCCTGAATGTCAGCGGGGACCACGTCAACAAGATGAGCCCCAGGGACGGACCGTCAAAGAGGAACTTATTACCTAGACGGCTGTCGGCGCAAGACCACGGGAACCATACGAGTCCTCTGCAATCTGACTTTGCTGCGACATGGAACTTTTGCATTATTGACACACTATTGTCCTATTTAATACTGTACAGTTGCTTTGACACAACCTGTTTTGTTAACAAACACTGTATAAATAAACGTGATTGATTGATTGAACACAAAAGCTAACACACATTTTATCATCGATGAAATACATAAATCTGCCCCACACAGGAGATGCTCCTGTCTGTGCTTAATTAGCATTTACTATGAATTACGATTCCTTCATAAATAGCCACAAGATGTCAGTGTTCACTGATGTATTACTGAAGACAGACGCATTTGTGTTGTGGCCATTGTACGTCGCCACCCATCAACCAGTGCATGTAGTAAAAACACGATTATTATTATTATTATTTTCATTTTTACGCTCATGCATTTATTTATTATACTTGTGTTTTTAGAAACTTCCTTTAGATACCTCTACAAAGTGTCGGTATTTGCCTGTCTGTATGCTTTGTACTTTTTAGGAAACCTGCCACACCTATCAACACTGAAGCCTAAAGAGATTCTAAGGATAATGGATGAAATAATAGTTTTATTGCGAAATAGAAAGCTTACGACTATGCTTATCAAACTGCATGAGAGTCATTAAAAAAAAAATCGCACACTCACTGTACAAACACCGTAAATGATTTATAAATTGTTGTTCAACTAGTTCATGATGACTCGGCATATCCTGCTGACAAATAAGTTTCTTTTTTTTTTTAATGACAGAATTTATGAATGCCGAGTAGTGCTGAGCAACAGATTTACTAGACTTCTACATGTTAATCCTTTAAGACCAAAATCTCCTTCATGATTCTAATTTTTTAAAAAATATAATTTTATTCCTGCTTTGTTCATATCTGTCCTAGAAAACAGGGCAAATGTGACAGTGATATACAATAGAGATTTTATTTGTAAAACAAAATAAAGGACACAACATGAAAATATGCAGTTATTAATGCAGAGCCTTTAACAAAAATGTCAAGATTGTAATTTCATGGCAAAACCAGTGAAACACTTGCCATTAGACTTTAATTATAGCTTTTCCAATGTTTTCTCCCCTCAGCATCCCCATGAACGCAGCAGGCATGTTTTCAAACCCAACAGTAACATGTTCTTTGCACTTCAGCTTTCCCTGTAAACCATCAAAACAAAATAATCAATTATCAAAATTATCAAATATGATACTTCTTCAGATAAAGTATGGCTGTATTTAGATCAAGCATTGTAAAGTATTGTATAGTAAACCAAGCATTCCTTTGTACTGTACCTCTTGCATCCAGGTCAACATTCGCTTAAGTGACTCTTTATTTTTATGTTCCCACCTGCTCACCAAGAAACCTTCCATTTTCAACTGCTTAAAAATCATGTGCATGTGTGGATAAGGACCTAAAGAAGACAAATACACATTACGTATTTGAACAAGAGTCTTTATCTACTCAATTCTTCATGCCTAATTTTATTTTTCACTAATAGTGACTAAGCAGTTTGCGTATTGTTTATACTGAGGTGTGGATTCTACAGTGTAAAGGTTATTCAGAGCAACCTCTACTGGTTAACACAAGAATCACATGAGAAGTTAACCAAACCCGTTTGTGGACTGGTGTCATTGTACAACGATATTCCTCCACACACAGCAATACGTCCAAACACCTTCATCTGTGCAATAGCAACACTTGAAAAAGGGCCGCCCACCTGAAAACCAAAGCAAATCAGTGAATAATCAAGAATATGAAGTTGCCTTTTGAAGATATTTTTACCTGAGAGTTTCATAAAGTACTAGTAAATCCTTACATTCTCAAAGTAGCAGTCATATCCTTCAGGTGAAGCGTTCTTCAGTGCTTCCTCCAGAGAGGGGACAGTCTTATAGTTGAAAGCCTGGTCAAAGCCCAGCTCTTTCAGGTATGCCACCTTTTCATCACTTCCTGCTGAACCCACAACCTTGCAGCCTTTTAGTTTGGCAATTTGACCTGCTACAGAACCAACGGCCCCTGCGGCTGCATTCACCAGTAAGGTTTCTCCTGGTTTGATGGCACAGACCTCCTCCAAACCATAGAGTGCAGTCAACCTGTGGAGCCCAGTTAATGTGATTTATTACATATTCATGTATCATTTTATCATATAAAGTTTCGATGTGCTGCCCCAAATAAAAGAGAACCAAGTATAATTTGTAAACAAGCTAAAAAGGGACATTTTCACCTTTTCAGATCAAAAATAATAACTATAACAATACTAGCAGACACACCAGTGCACAATAAAGCTCTGGTTGTTATAAATCCACATGAAATTTGCTGCTTTAAATGCTCAAGTATCTTGAAAACTGGATGGGCTCTAATTGGCTGTCAATGTTTTTATGGTTCATCTACTGGAAAAAAAATTATCTGAAGGTGAACCCAACAAATTATTCCTCTGTGTTGCGGTCATTATAGATGTGGACTTCCCTGTTCTCAGAATTAGAATGATTATTAAAACTTTATACAGTAGTTATCATTGTTGTTATCTTCCTTGAAGTGAATGGGCTTTTATGGTTACTTGATTTTTTTCTGCTTAAAAGTCTAGGCTGAATGCTTTCTGTTTAAGCTATACCTTCTTTTTGTCAAAGAAAAACCACCCATTTGCTATCAGCCACAAAGCGAGAAAGCGATTCAAAACGAATCTCACAAAGTAGTACAACATGTGGGCAACAAATGTTTGTTGCACAAAGCCAGAAGTGATTTACAAAACACCTATTTTTCTTCTGCCATATCTACTCACAATACGTGATCTATCTTGTTGAATGTATGCTTGAATGAATCATCAGATAATGACTACATCACAGTGGATTAAGCGTTTGACCTACCTTCCAAAACCATTCGGAAAAGAAACAACTGTGGCTTTGAAAGAAGTAGCAAGTTACCCTGGCATGCCAATGCCTCCGAGTGCATGGGAGAGGGAGACATCCTGAGGCCAGTCATCCAAGAGTTTGAAGAGATCACTCCCATCTGACACGGTATGTGTTCTCCAACCACCTTGACCAACCACATGGCAGCCCACAGGAAATGAAGGATTATTACTTTGAATCACCCTACAGTCAAAATATAGGACAGAAGAGACACTGATTTACAAAGTATTTGGTCAAATGAAGTAAGTAAACAACACAAACAGAAAAGTAGTTTATAAACCATCAACTCCAGTATAATTTAATATAGGTATTTTCTAAACACAAACATATGCTATTTAACTGGACTGGCAAATTATTTGCACTCCTAGTGTATAAATATTAACTACTTTGAACATTGTGCCAGTTCCTGATCTGCTTATCACAAAGCACCTCAACTAATGGTCAGTGACAGTACATGCATCATAGATGCTTCTCTTTTGTAATATTAACCAGATTATTGGAAACTTATCATTTTACACTGATCATAAGGTCAAGGTTTCTGTTCTTTGAAGAAAAAAAAAAAGAGACTAAACAGATTAAAAAGGTAATTCAGTTGTAGCTCTTATCAAAGACTACAGAAAGGGATTTTGGCTCTTATGGAACAAAATGTTTATTTCTCTTACTTGGCAACTTGAGTTCCAATCATCACATCTCCTGCTTGCATTCGAACACGGCTATATGGTCTAGAATAAATTAAACAGACAGAAAGCTAGTAATTATATTTCAAGGGGAAAGTAGTAATGCGTCAAGCAATTCATAATAAGCCAAACAAGGATTCATTTTTAAACGGGTAGGACCAGTATGATTTTATTGCATGTCAGTGCAAAGGTTAGTGCACCTGTTAATTACAGCTTTGGCACTCACCGCATGTAAGGATCCACACTAAGGAACAGTGCCTCAAGAAGAACCTCTGAAGAACAAGAATAAATGCCACTTGGTATGCAATAGAGCAAATATGGGAAAATGTGAAATGTGAGGATCACAAACCTCCATCTTTGGGCTCAGAGAGCTGCTCTACTTTCAGCTCAAAGTCGGAGTCTTTAGGAAAGCCCTCAAAGTGCTGCTTTAGAATCCAGGTTTTGGCTTGAACCATGGCTCTCTTTGTTGGAAGCAACTGTAAAAAAAAAAAAAAAAAAAAAGGGAAATAATATTGCATAAATGCAAATTGCAAAGACTTGTAACATTCAAAACTACAGACTGTTCCACGAAACGCAGTTGATTTGGTCATAGATCACATCAGCTATACAAAGCAGCAGTCCATAATAACTTTATCACGAGTTTTCTAAGATACATACCCGTTACTGTTACACGTACAAGCACTGTGTTCCTCTATACTTGCTGCTGTTGCGTACACAGTAGCGAACTTGTTTAAGACCCTCCCACTGCTACACGCTTGGCTGAATCTTAATCAGGTGACATTTTGTATCGATCTAATTGGTCGACTAGATTTGTCAATCATCTTTTGTGAAGATGCTTTTTAATGTTTTTGTAGTAAGTCCACCTGTACATATTTTTATACAGTTTTAAGCTTTATTATAACATCATTCCATTTTCTGTTGCAAAAAATAGGCTTTTTAAATAATGTATTTGGCGAGGAACCACCCCACGTCATATCATGTGACGAAAGCAAGCGCGGGCATTTCGGAAGTGGTAACTTACACCAGGCTGCCTGGTTTCTGTTTTTCAAGGTAGGGATGTGTATTTTATACTGCTTTGTGAAATATATGTCAAAGTCTTTTTTTTAATGATGGCAAATAAATTATCGTTTGTCCTTAGCTAACCAGTAAAGCAAGCTAAGTTAACTAAATGCAAACGTTTAACAAGTAGCTCGTTTTTAACGGCTCCTGAAATTCAAAATATCGTTATTCATCTATCATACTGACGGTAAAGCTAAAGCCACTTTAACTAAAGCTGTCTTTTAGGTAACGTTGTTGGTCGTGACCAAGTCATGTCTGAAATTCTGACTGTTTTTGGATCTTGTACAGTCCAGTTATTGATGTTTACAGAAGTTTTGTGAGGAATGTTTGCTGGTTTTTACAGATAATATGAGGCTAAACAAACACAACGACATAGTACTGTTTATCTGTAACTTTTATCATCTTTTCCAACCGTAGCAGTCGACGGATGTGTGTTTACTTGGCTATACTGTGTCAAAATTGTACCCAACTTAAAGTATCTAGCTGAGAACATACACAAGTGAAAAATAAAATAAGTACATTTTTTCTTAGCTTTTTAAATTGACTGATGAAACTTAGATAAACAAAGTGAGCAAAGCAACCTGTTTATTTTAACCTATAATAACCTGTTTACATGGAATGGATACACAGTAAGTATAGTTGTTTGGTTGAATATAGCTTGTACAGGTTATTACAGATGCTGTGAGGCTATACAAATACTCCATTTATATATATCTATTTGTATTGAGGTGATGTATGTCCTGTGTAAAAAAAAGTTTTGATTAAATATTGTGAATGTTATGTTAGATTTACCAACAGTATGGTATGTTCTGTAGACAGGGCCAGGATGTTAAGTTGGCCATTTACATTTAAGTTGGCCACATACATTTTAAAATATATTCAAATTGAAAGGAGTTATTTTAAATCGTAAAAATATTTCATAATATTACTGCTTTTGCTGTATTTTGGATTAAATAAATGCAGGCTTGGTGAGAAGAAGCGAATTCTTAACTAAATGAACATGTGAGTGTGATAATAGGTCACTGTGAATTTATTTACCAAGGATTGATAAAAAGAATTGATCAAACGTGACAGTAAAGGCAATTATAATGTTAAATCTATTTCTATTTTCTGCTGAACTTTTAATTCATTAAAAAGTCAGGGTCTCCACAACTTGTTTCAACATTGATATTAATAAAAAAAAAATTCTTGAGCAACAAATCAGCATACATTTTTGATTTCTGAAAATCTGAAAGAATGATTTCTGTGTGAAATGAAGACTGTGTGACACTAAAGCCTGGAGAAATGGCCATCACAGATATAAATTACATTTTAAAATGTATTTTAATTTTTTTTAAACATTTAAAAAAGTTATTATAACTTGAAATGTTTACGTAACATTATTGGTTTTATTTACTTTCAATTAAATAATTGCTCAAGTCGGTGCTGATAGCCTAGTGGTTAGGGCACTGACATATAGTGCAACTACACCTCTGGCACCCGAGATTGAGTTCCAACTCGTGGTCCTTTGTCATTCCCGTTCCCAACTCTTCACCCCATGCTTTCCTGTCACTCTCTACTGTCCTGTCTGTTAAAAAGCATGCAAAAGGCCAAAAAAAAAATTTGCTCAAGATACTTATGTAAACATTTTACAAAATTTGACCCACTCCAAATATTTCTGAACGGTAATGTACGCGTGACTGTGTGTAAACATTTCCAGTTTACACACAGTAAAAAATCATGCAACATATTCCTCAGTTGGGCCTTCTCTTTGTGAATACATAGAATAAGTCAGGGCTTGCTTTAATGTCTTTTGACCATCTGCCTTAGGATAAGGGAATATATCTGAAGCCAAGTTCAAATAAGCAGCCATGCTGGATGGGGCTCAGTTCGTTGAGGCGTTGTCACGGTTGGGTTACCCACGGGTTTCTGCGCTGAAAGGTTCTGAGTTTGACTGGTTATTTGAGACAGCACCAGATAACCTGCACCTCTTACGTGTCGTCTGCAACCGCCTGAACCGCAGCAATGTTCTAACGCCAGAAGAACTGCAAGCATACAAGGCACTTCAGAAGTCTGGGAAGCCCATCTTGGATGAGGTGACACTGGCTGAGCTGCTTAAAACCTGCTTGCCTGTGGATGGCGGTGTAGTGTCACAGGGCAGTTCTGCGCTGGGTGGAGAGGGAAATGTAACAATCGAGGAACTTGAGACAGAACTTCAAGCTCTCCGCAAGGAAAGGCAGCTAAAACAACGCAGACTCAATAAGCTGCAGATGCTAGCTACCAACTGGGGTGCAAACGCCTCTGGATCCCAAGCACTTCTGCAGGAAGGAGGGAATACAGTAAAGGATGCCAACTCTGCCTTGGCAGCCGAAAATGCATACACCAACTCAGCTGTAGAGAACCTGTCAAAGGAGACCACCAAACTGGCTGGCTTTTTCCAAACCGACACTCATTCCCTAAAGAGTAAAGATGGAGCTTCTCCGCCGTTAGGTCCTCAACCAGGAACTCCAGTGCTCCTCTCTCAGTTGTCTCTAGAGCCTTTCCTCCAGCAACAGGAGCAATTCACCAAAGTGCTGACTTCCTACACTCAGCGTCAGTTCTTTCAGGGCATCTCAGACATGATGGAGACCTCCACATCCAATCGCTGCCAACTGACCAGTCTGAGCTGTTGCAGTGAGAATGAGGAAGAAGAGGATGAGAGACTAGTGGAGCTCAGGAAGAAGGAGATGGCACAGGTGCAGTGGGCATATATAGTGGCACAGTACCAGCTAATGAACGAGAGGGCAAAGCAGCATGGCGACAAGGCAGCAAAAGAGTGGCTCATCCAGCGGTTAAACAGCAGCACAGAGGTAAATATTAAAGAAAAAATAGTTTTTATGATTTGTATAAACCACAAAACTTCAAAAGTTGTTGAATATTTTGAATATTTTCAATATTTATTTGATCCAAAATACAGCAAAAGCAGTAATATTGTGAAATAGTTTTACTATTTAAAATAACTGCTTTCTATTTGAATATATATTCAAGTCAAAGCTAAAATTTCAGCATCATTACTCTAGTCTTCAGTGTCACATGATCCTTCAGAAATCATTCTAATATGCAGATTTTTTGTTTGTTTAAGAAACATTTATTATTATATTATCAATATTTAAAATAGTTGAGTACATTTTTCACGATTCTTTGATGACTAGAACAATCCAAAAATCATGTATAATGTTGGAAAAGATTTCTGTTTAAGATAAATGCTGTTCTTCTGATTTTTCGATTAATCAAAGAAACCTAAAAAAAATATATTCAGCTGTTTTCAATATAATATTAATAATAATACATTTTTGAGCAGCAAATCAGAATATTAGAATGATTTAAGAATCATGTGACTGGATTAATGATACTAAAACTTCAGCTTTAAAATTACAGGAATAAATTAAATTTTTTATATATATATATATATAACAATAACAATTATTTTACATAGTAAAAATATTTCAAAATTTTACTGTCTTTGCTTGGTGAGGAGAAGGGTCTATTTAAAAACATTGAAAATCATAATAATATATATAATAAATATACATTATAAATAAGTAAATATATATTACAATAGATTTTTTAATTGTAATGTTTCAAAATATTACTGTATTTATGATCAAATAAATGTAACTTTGGGGAGCAGCACAGACTTTCCAAAAATGTAAAAAAAAAAAAAAAAAAAAACAACAAAAAAAACCTTACCAACCCCTAATATTTGAACAGTAAACTATACCAGAATTGCACTGCTACTTGTTAAACTTACATGTATGGATAAATATATCTTTAAACTGTAGTTATGTGTGAAACGCCTTTTTTTTTTTTATTTTTTTTTTTTTAACACTGTTTTTTGCCAAATCAAATTCGGATG
>JAHKKF010513053.1:0-58612 GCA_019740295.1 Labeo calbasu | reverse complement strand
TGACATTTTATGTTAAATTACACATTACTCTGTAAAAATACAGAAAATATCCTTTTAAAAAACAGAAAATGTATGTAATATCAAAATACAAACAATTATCTGTAAATTTAATGGTGGAAATTTAAAATACAGAAAATATCTGTAAAACAACAGGTATTTCATCGTATAATGAAAAAAGGGTAAAATACTGTAAAAAAAATACAGAAATTTACATGTAAAATTACGTTTATTTTTAACAGTGAAGGTACAAAAATGTACCTTTTCACTTTTGCACCTTAGGGTACCACCCCAGCGACAGAACTGTACCTTTATTTCTGAGAGTGTATACTCAAGGCTGGTGATGAGAGACACAATGTAACTGGGATAAAGTGATTTCTCAGTGGGTTGAAGATGTTGGGTTAAATGAATCCAACCATTTTCAACCTGGAGAAGAATCATGTGGACTCGAAGATGGACCACCCACACATAGTCTCAGTCCAATGAGTGGTCGAGGTATTGGCCAGGGATGTACACCATCCAGACTGGAGAAAACTACAGTTCAGTTCCTGAATTTGAACTGAAGCAAACAAGAAAAAAGTACAAGTTCATATTGAAATATTTAAATGGTACAAAAGCTGTCACTTGGGCAATACCTTTTCTCAATATTCTCGAAGTTGGAGTCAGCCGAATGCTTGCTCATGCTTTTATGGAACTGTTCATCTGATGTAAGCATTACTTGACTTGCCCAGTTTGACAGTATTGCTTAACATTAAATTATGCAGGGAAAGGCTACGAGTTTGACTCAAAACAGATTGGAGTGTGTTTGTCCTTTTCCTTTAGTTTTCAGGTGTGTAAAGTTCCACAAGTCTTTAACTAGATCTAGTTCACATATTTACACATGACGGAGGGGACTTACCTGTTTAAAAAGCTGTTGTTCAGCATTAGCTTATTAGGTTTACATTGGAATTTTATGAATTAAATGCTTACATTTTTTGTAATCTGTCTCTAAATGTTTGTATCTCAGGGGATACGTTGCCCTTTTAGGGGTAGGGTACAACAGGGCTAAAGGCGCCTTTGATATTATTTTCCTCTAAACCGCTAGATGGCACAAAAACGTGGCGTAGCTCTTTCTAAAACATCCGCTTTTCAAGATACATGTGCAAATTTGTCTGATCCTTGACGCGATTGCAGGCTGCAGCGCAAAGTTGATTCTGTGCTTACTTGATCTAATATTTTATGTTTTTTAAAATGTTGTAGATTTAAGCAGAAAATGAGAATCGCTAAAATGGATGCATATATTTTGAGACAGATGTCTTCTTAATGATTTTTTGTTTTAGATAATTAAAGCAACAGTTTTTTAAATAATGAAAGAACATGTAAAAGTGTGGTATTTGGGGTAAAAATCACCCCTGCTATTGGCGCTAAAAGGCACAATAATTAACATGATAATTAATAAAAGGCTGACTTTTCCATTTGTTGACAAGACATTGTTAGATTCAGATGGTAAAAATCATATATTACGTTGGGTGTCCATCTTAGAGATAATCACCATGTTTAGAATGAAACCATCATATTTAAAAACATGATATTAATCATATCAAATAATAAAATATAATTTGTTGTAACTACTGTACATATATATTAAATTATTGTGGGATCTCCTACAATGCTTTCAGGATCTTTACTTTTTAAAATGATTTTGTTTCTGTATTTTAAAATATATATTTTTATATTAATATATTTTAATGACAGAACATTTGTTTGTAACAAAAAATAATATTTTTATTTAAATAAGCAGAAAATAGTACAAAATTTACTAAAGTAATTGTTTTGAACAAGTATTACCTTAAACAGCATTAAATAAAAACAAACAAACAAAAAAAACATTATTTTAGCTAAAGTATTTGTATCAATACTGTGTGCCTTTTGCCCCATTCTGGTGAGCCTTTTACCCTGTGTGTAGGGTAAAAGGCCTCCCTTGCCACCTCATATATTTATAAGATTTTTAAATAAAACAAACGTATATCAATTTTTTTGCAATCATGCATTTTGGACGCAGTGAAAATCAATTTTTTCAATTTCAATTAAAAAAAAACAACATTTTTTTCTTAAGGTGTGCCTTTAATCCCGTTGTACCCTATAAACCAAGATATAAAAATATATATAGACTCTGTAATTTTGTGGCTTACGTTTTAGAAAGTCAAATCTTTTTGTAAAACTTGACAAAACACATATCGTTGGAAAGGTCTGACACTCAAGGTTCCATATTTGGTGACTGTTTTGTAATGGTAGTGATATTGTGACAGAGAATGATTGATTTGTGACAGAAAACTGTATCAAAAAAATTAAAAAGAGTTTGGGTGTAACCCAGTGGTTATTCTTGGTATAGTGCCCAAACAAAATCTCACAGGAACCCCAATTTCTGTGATATCAATTTTAAATTTGGTACATAACTTGGTTAGACATATGGCTTTGATTTTACTGAAAACTTAACTTTCTATAACTTTTTTATACTTTCTTTTTTTTTAAATGCTTTCACTTTAGCAACAATCTGCTATGTATTCTTTAAAAAGAGACCAACCTTAGGTCTCTATTCCAAATTTCAAACATTAATTTCAATACAAACATTAAAATAAAAAATAAGAGGCGAATTTTAAAACAAACAAACAAACAAACGAACAAAACAAAAACAAAACAAAAAAACATGAAATTTTATTATTTGAGTCCCAAAAAGATGGAAAATAGCAATAAATTGATTTTCTGATGTCTCTATATGGTCCTGCCCTTTTTAGGTTTAAACAGATAGTTAACCCAAACATTTAAAAATCTGTAATCATTTACTCATCCTCATATCATTCCAAATCCGTAAGACTTTTATTCATCTTTGAAACACGGATGAAGATGTGAAGATATTGAAGATATTTTGAATAAAAACCAGATTTCTGTCCTATTGAAAATCCATCCCAACAAAACTATGAGCTTCAAAAGGCTTATTAAAGACTTATTAAAAACTACACCATCAGATATGGAAAACCAAAGCTCAACTGTACTTGTGTGACACTCGTAAACAAATCTTGTTGATTTCCATTTGAGCTATTGTTTACCATATTTGATTGAAAACAACAACAACAAAAAAAACACACACAATTTGTTTAGTCAACTTAAAATCATTTGTTACCCTGCAGACTTAAAATGTTAAGTTCAGTCAACTCAAATAAGTTTAGTCAACTTGAAATGTTAAGTTGTGCTAAGTGAAAACTTGACTAAAACCAATTTGGTTTGGTAAACTTAAAAACTGGGCTTGTTACTCAGCTGACTTAAAATTTTAAGTTGAATGAACTCAAATATCTAAATTGTGACTTAGTATAACTTCACATTTGAAGTTGATTAAACTTTTTTGAGTTGACTGAAATTAAATTTTTAAGGCAGCTTAGAATAGAATCTAAAAGTCTAAACTTAATCTCGATTCATCATATAAAGAGATTGTGTCTCTTCAGAAAACTTGGATTCCAACTTGATTCATGTAGGATACTTTTACAATGTATTTTTGTACTTTTTGAGAAGTGAAAGTTTTGTTTGCACTGACGTTCCATGGATGGTTGAAAATGATGAGGGAGAAATAAAACAAAATCTTTATTTGTGTGTTTGAAATTACATAAGGGTGAGTAAATCATTTATGGGTGAACTATCTCTTTAAGCTCATGAGACTGGCATCCTGGGAACTGCCAAGCTACAATTTATATAGCACTAGACACAGTAAATTACTGATTGTATTTCTGTACCATTTATTTACAGTAGTGGTTCTCACTGGTGATTTGCAACCCAAAATTGGATTGCAGGTCTGTTCTGACAACAGGGAAAATGATATAATGGTAAATGCAAATAATAAAACCATGATCATGATTAATGCATATGATAAAATGAATAAGGCTCATATACTTTAAAAAAGGAGATGAAAATGCATCTCATATTTGTTGTTGACATCAAAAGTTCTGAAGCAAAAGTTGAAAATCGCTTACAGACCAGGGCTCTGTTGCACAGTACGGAACAGTGTCCTGAATTTGTTATCCAGTTGTGTCTGTGGTGCTTTATCAAATGCGCTGTTGTTTAGTCTTTTGTTTTCTGTATTGTGGTTAAATGAATAATTTTTTGAGATAGTATCCATGGTCCGAATAGACTGGTGAACTCACTTATTGTTACAGTATGTGCTATGTGTTCCACAACTGTGTGGTCTGTTTTTATCAGGTAGAAGCTCTGTGACGGCATATCATCAGGACCTTGTAAACTTGTGCTAATTTCTATATCTGTTTAACTTCCCGAACTGCAAAAGTCAGTTTTGATGTGTGCAGTGTTCTATACTACACTTTATAAAGAACTAGAAAATTAAGGGGACACTTAAATTCAGCCTAAAACAGATTTGCACTTGATATGAAGCTGGCAGGTTCTTCATTCACAAGAATGCACAGACTTCTAGACATGGTTTTTTAGGCATGTCTGGGTGCCGATGTGCACTTGGTATACTGTGACACCATCTGTGGTCTTGGCTCAGAGTGCTGGGAACTGGCTTACAATATTAGATTTATGATGGCTTTTAGACCTTATACAGGGGGGTCAACAGGACTTTTTAGTTATATGAAACAAATTCCTGTGGATTCTATGCCATATGTTTGAGATAAACCTATAGTAAGTCATTCCACCAGCATGTAACCTCTTTCTTAGCTTAATCAAACTGGCATTTATTCAATACTTAAACTAAGCAATCCTGCATTAGATATCCCGTCTTTTATTTTCATAATTATCTCAAAGCTGCAGTCACTGTTAAATGTCTCAGGGTAAAAGTAGACGGAACATTTGCTCTCAATTATTCTGTGCTGTTTTATGTGGCCATTAAGAAAACATATTGCAGAACTGTACACCAGAGAACATGTGAGATGTGAATGTAATGCTAATAAGTAACACACATAAGTAATGGTGCAGCTGTTAGGTGTCTTCATTACATTTGGAGTGTTTAGATCTCCACTTCATAGTATATACAGACGCAGTGTTTGTATACATATAATATGGTGTTAGTTTAAAATCTTAGAGGGCACGTGGTGAACGTGATGTTAAATTCAACATTTTAAATGGAGTTCAGAACTACAGTTTGGGAGGTGCATAATTATAATTCCCCAAATTACAATGGAAAGATATATTACCTCACTCTTTAAAAAAAAACCAAAAAAAAACGCACTGGCCCTGCCTGAATGCTGATGGTCTGAGAACGGTTTTTATACAATGATTTACCAAACTTCTGCTAGGGAGTAACACATGGCAAGACATGGACTCCTTCACCAAAAATCAGTCATTTCAATTGTGTCAAAAAATAATTACAGCCTCTCCATTTGTCCTCTCAACAGCTGCCAGAACATTTGGCGGCTACTCGCTTTCACTCCAAAAACCAAAAATAAAAATAAAAATGTTTTTTTGAATGATTCCCCTTCTTATACCATCGAAACCTCTTGAAACGAATTTAGATTTTTTTAGACCAAAACCTTGGTTTTTACCTTCAAGAGTTATTAATTAATCTAAATGTTACCATTTTTACTAGAAACAGAATCTGAAACCATAACAATCCCATTATTTGGCCAATCCAGGCCTTGTTTTATTACTCTCCATTACCCAGTTCACTTCTAACTGGGCCATATTCCAAAGCTACTCAAATGGAGCTATGAAGAGTTCTCAACAGCACAAGCTTGCGTCAGATCCGTACCTCTCTATAAATCTCAGCTGGCCACATGATCCAAGAATCAAATATTTGTTTTAAAGCACTTGTAAGCAGTTTTCCCAAATCCTACGCATAAACAATTCACACACTAGCAAATTTGCACAAGTTTAACACCTACTCAGTGCAGCTTCAGTTAACACACACGAAAGCAAAACCCTCCTGCAACTTTAACTCCCCTGATTACAGTCATTGCACCTTCAGTACACCTGCATTGTCTTCACTTTCTACTGCTTTCTGTTTCAATAATGTTCTCATTTGCAATTCGGAAGTTGCTGCAGCACTTTTTCTTTCTTTCTTTCTTTCTTTCTTTCTTTCTTTCTTTCTTTCTTTAGTGTCTTTCTTAGCACCTTAGTGTTATGAAACTAAAATTATACTACAACATTGTTTATAGTACAGCAAAAATAAATAATAATAATAATAATAATAATAATAATAATAAAATAAATAAATAAATAAAATAAATAATAAATGTATTTATTTATTTATTTTAAATTGCATGCAATTAAAAATGAAGTAAACTGAAATTTAAATGAAGTGTCATCAATCATAAACTGAGAAAAAAAAGAAAAAAATTATATATATATTTTTTTCAGTTTATGATTGATCTATTTATTTAGACACTTCATTTAAATTTCATTTTACTTTTTATAGTATATTTTACTTTTATATATTATCCATACAATGAAAGTGGTGTTTAGCATTGTTTTGAATTCCATTAACTTTAATTTTGTGGACCAAAAAATCTTACATTTTTAATATCTTTTATGTTTCTGAAATTACATTAGGATGGCTACATTATGACAATTTTAATCTATAAAATATGAGTAGCATTAAAAGTTGGTAGCATCCGTACTTTTAGCTAGCTGTTCCTCATCACAACTACAATTTATACAAGACTACTTCATTATTAGAGCTTGAATTGAGTGTCATTCTTAATAATTAGACATACTACTACAAACATGTGAATGTATTTTTTTTTCAGCCTTAAATCAGTATTGGGGCAGAGAAAGATCTCAAGATTCAGTGGGACATGCTGATCATCGGTGGGTATTTTATGCAGCAGCTGCAGTTCAACAGTATACTACAGCAGGCCTGTGTGTGTTTAGTGTGGGTGTTGATGCTGACAGGGCTCATTAAGTTGACATCAGCAAAAGCTAGGGAGGCTTTTACGCTGCAGATGAACCTGCATGTTGTTCTTCAATTAAATCCTGGTAAGGAATGCCGTAGCAGGAGTTCACCACGTCTCCCTGCTCACGTCATTTCACCGCTGAAGGAACTTCCCCAATCCAGCATCTCTTTCTTTCGCTCTCTTCAGTTCCTCGCTGACCCTGTCTTCCTCGGTGCAACTGTCTTCATTATTATGCAATGCATTTGCAAGCTCTGTCTTGATCTGCAGCAGCTCATGTTATCGTTGTGACTCCCTTGGACATGAGGCCCAGACTAAATATTTTCACAGAAAGCATGTGAGACGTCTTAAAGAACTCCAACTGGCCTTTAGGATTAATGAACGGCGTTTGAGGGTAGTAAAAGCCATGGGTAGGGTCAGTCCAGCAAAGTAGGTGCGTCCAGTCCCGAGAGAACGTGTTCGAATATCTGCCTTAATTTCACACATCAATCTTTTGCGGCTTCGCATTTTATTTGGAGTGCAGCTGTGAGCAGTATGCTTGCAGATACTCGTGATGCGAATTATCTAAGTGTGTCCTCCGCTCTGTGTCAGAAACTATCAGGTCCTTTACGGAGACATAATACGCTCAGACTTAGACTGTTGGACAAGGTGACAGATAAACCTGGGGGACAGACCTTGGCTGAAGTGAGATTTTCGATGCAAAAATCATTTATTAAAAAATAGAGCAGGAGACTGAGGCGTGAGCTCGTGGACAATGTGTCCATGACACTGATAGTATCAAAGAAAAGTCTAATAAAAAGATTTCATTTAAATCTAAATCTAAATATACACTGTAAAAGTCATTCATTTATTAATTTGGTGTGTTTTTCACTATTACTGTGTACAAATTGTGGATCCTTATATGATAATATTCAAATTCTGAATTCATTTCTTGCTTATTTTGTCAACAAAAGAGTAACAGTTTGGTGTAAACACGCCTTGGTTGTGGTCAGATCATTTTTCTGTTATTCACAGTTAACTGTAAGCACATAAAACTACGACCAGCTGTGATTATTAGAGCAAGAAATGTTCTGAATAAAATTACTCAAAATTTCTGAGCACTCCTTTATTTGGCAGTAGAAATGCAAGAATCCACTTTTGGAGGAAACGTGCTTTCAAAACAGCTTGTGGAAAGGCACAAATCAGGAATATGGGTATAAAACATCCCAATAGCATAATATGAGATGGAATGCAGTCAAGCTTAAAAAGTGAATTGATTCAACCTTCAGAGACTCTTAGAGACTTTGAACGAGTCACAGGACTGATCATTGTGTGATCAATATCATAAGCATTCCAAATATCCAAACGGTATGAATTTTATGAAAAAAAAAAAAATATATATATATATATATATTAATAATAATAATAATAATAATAATAATAAAATAAATAAATAAATAAATAAATGAGAAAAAAAAACTCAAGATAATATTTAGATAATACATTTTTTTTTTTTTTTCTCAAAAATCAAGGTTCAAAATCACACCACCAAAGTAAACTCAGGTTTAAGGACAGGAAGATTAATGTCCTTGAATGACCCAGTTAAAGACGCATCCTTAATCCAAACCTGTCTGGAGTAAGTTTAAAAGGATTCTGTACACTTTGATTAAGTTTAAACACTCGTGAAAAAAGGTCCCGCCCTGATGGTGCAAACTTGGTATGACTTTAATTTAAGCAAAAGATGCTACCATTTACATTAACACTCTGCTTTGTCAGCCAACCCAGCTGTTATTACAATTAATCTTAATTACTGCATATTTTGTGATATTTTTTTTCAGAAGCGGTTTCTAGATCATTCAGCTGAACAGATACTGATGTGCTGTCAAATAAAATGACACGGTTAGTCTTGTACATAACGATATTTATGTAGATTGGATTGGGTTACGTGCACTGTAAAAATTGGTAGTTAACTTTAAAAGCTGTTTCTACCTGATTTAGATGTGTTGAAAAAAATGTATGTATTCGGGCTGAATGAAATTAATTTAGATGTTACTGTTTTAGGTTACCTTTTTCAGTGTGGTTTACTAAATTATATGGTAATGGATCCCACTGATGTGACTGTGAGAGTGTTATAGAGCCATTAAACAAACTGTACACAAAATACGTAAACATGACATAGTTGTTCTTTACAGCGAACGCTTGCAAAGTTTATTTCTTTAGATTATCAGCATGTGAGGCAGTGTCTACACAGTGCCCTCTATGGGTAAAATGAAATAAATGGCCTATCTGAGGAGAAAGTGATAAGTACCTATTCTGCTCAAACAAATGAATGAATTAATTCCTTTAGATGAACACAAGCTCTTTCTCCTCTCACTAGCATAAAATAATTCATCCTCAGTGGAGTTCAAGAAAATCAACAAAGATCTCACTGCGTGGAAGCCTTCAGAAAGCTATTGAAACATGGTTTTGCCTTTGTCTGTTGGGTCACTCTTCAGATATTCAGCCGATGCCCCAAACATGCTTATTAAAGTTTTACTAAAAGCTAATTCATTACATGAAATCTGTTTTTCCTCAGGATGACATTTAATCATTGAATACCTAGTAATGTTATTGCGCCAAAGCATGAGTGCATGGTTTACTAGTTTAACAGGGCAAAAGTTCCACAGTGAAAAACAGCAGTGGGTCACCCGCCCTATTACACTTATCACTCGAGGATCAAGTTAGCGAGGATAAGGACAGAGCATAAAGAGAAGGAGACATTAAGTGGCTGGCAACCATAGTAACAAAGTAAAGTGTCTGACTCTGAGCGCTGTGGGAGAGAAGGCCGTGACCCATCTGTGGCAGGGAACATGGGGAATGAGTATTTTTTTGTGTGTGTGTGTGAGAAAGAGGTCATGGTGATTTTGAAGGGAAATGAAGCTACGTCTAAATCTCCCATCCTTCTACTGGGGCGCCATCCTTGAGTCTTCACGTACCAGCTGACTGAATTAGATTTTCTAAGCAGTTGTACTCATGGGAACTTGGAAGCCCCAGTATCACCCCCTGCCACTTCCTACAGCCCGCAGGGGAGTAAACATCAGCTCATATTTTCATTCATCCACATGGGTTGCTTTTTTTTCTTTCTGCAGCTTTCAAAATATGACAGGACTGCCAAGCACAGGTATCTGTGACCAGTGAGCACATGAGTGACAGGCACATTTGTGAAAATGAAAAACATTTTCGTGTTTACACACGTATTTATGAGAGCAAATATAAATTAGGCCTCATTCATAACGCATGTGAACCTGTAATATTAGAAGTCTGTAAATATTATTGTGGTCGTTTAAATGTTTAGTATCACAGTGATTCCAGTGTAATGCCTTTACAGTGGACTAACAGTTTGTCTAACCTTATTACTTTTAAAACTCAGTATTTAAGAAACAGGTTTGATTTTGAAACCGTGTTTCTTTTATGTTTATTGTAACCAACTTTCGCATTGTGAAAGATAACATTTGCTTTGCTCTGTTCCTTTGCTCCCAACACACTTTTCTTGTTTCTTTCAGCAGACAAAACAGTTGCCAACTTATTTGAACAGTAGAAAAGCAACATTTACATTTGTTTTAACATAATTCCACACAATTAACCTTCACATGACTTCCTCAGGCAATACAGGGACCTTTCATAATACTGTAAAATGCTAGATTTCATGAATAATTTCTGAACATTTCTGTACTAAAGAAATACTGCACTAAACGACGTTCATGGATGAATCTTACTGAAAGACTTGAACGCTTTACGCTAAGGATCCATTTTTTAACATAAACTAACAATGGAAAATATGTCTTAAACATTAATTGATTTTAGTTTATGTTAATGCCAACATTTATAATGCATCATTGAAATCAAAAGTTGTGTCTGGTAATATTATTTAATGAACCCCAGCTAACATGAACTAACATTAACACAGATTCATACATATTATAACAAATGTACTGTTCATTGTTAGTTCATGTTAGCTGATGCAATAACTAATGTTAACAAATGAGACCTTTTATGTCTAAAGTTGCTACTGGTTAATTAGCATGAATCAACAATCATTAAGAGTCACATCCTTTCTTTTAGTAGGCCTACAAACTGGTCGGACCTGTACAAAATCAATTGGAAAGGAAATACAGGACCTAGCAGGCTAAGGATTTAGTTCATTTGAAATGCTTTTGTAAATCTATACCTATTTTTGTACTGCCTATGAAGCTGAATAATCCACACGCAATGGGAATTATGCATAATTTCCCACCTTCTGAAGTCCTGCTGAAGTGAGTCTAGCCCTTCGCATTGGAGCATCGTAATTACGTCAACTCTGCTGACCAATCAGCGCTCTCGCCGCATGTGTGCCGATTCTCTCAACTCTCAAGATCTGCAGCACTGAGCAGCAGAAGCGCTGAAAGACAGAGCGAGCGCAAAGTGACAAGACCTCCGCGTACCGCCAGATAACATCCACAACGTTATGAGACAACAAAAGCCAAAGCAATAGCGGAAATAAGACGAGGAAAAGAAGGAAACGTCCGCTGCAGTTCAACCAGGGATTGCCATTGGAACACTTTATACCGGCACATGTAATATCTTGCTCTTGGTGATAATCATATGCGCAGAAGCCGTTCTCTGGCCCCATAGTCACGCGTGCAGAGTGGAGGTTGCGCTTGGAAGTGTGCGAAACTTTTTTATTATTATTATTTTGTTTTACTTGTGACGTTTTGGAATCAGACTTATTAGACTGGATTTTAAAAGCGAAAAAGGAGGACCAATATAGTGTGGATTTTCTCCGCTTTCTTTTCTTTGTTATCCTTTTATTTTACTGTAATTGCTATTATTTATATTATTATATTCTCTGGAGGAGCGCTAGCGTTCAAGAAGTTCATTTTAGTGGATTCGACGCAGGTGCTTCGGTCCTGAAGGGCAGAATGGGATTGTTACTTTGACCCACGATATCACACGGTTCATTCATATTCAGCAGCTTCGCTTTTAATTGTTTTGAGAGCCAAAGACTGTTCAGTGACGCTCGCCGCAACACACCACTGGAATTACAATCATGAACTTTGTTGTCTATTCGATACAGTTATTTTTTGCGGCTCTCCTTCATCTGTCTGCTGTAAAGGTAAGAGCTTTGTAATTCGGTGGCTTTGAAATGAGAGAAATTATGAAAAGATAAAGCAATTCATTTTTTATTAATGTGTAAACGGAGGTCAGATTACACGCATGAGGACGAAATGCATTTGTCCATTACACCATTTATACGTCTTTATATATGCTTACCTGAAGTTTCACGTGGGCTTTTCTGCTTAAAAGTTACTGCCTTAAGCAATACTGATGTTACTCTCATGTTCTATTCTCAGAAGTACAGGGATTTGTTCTCAATTAGGCAGTGTTTTTGTTTATAATCGCAAATTTCCAGCTGAAGCAGTTCTGTCAGATATAAAACAGACTACGTGCTCCAACGGGAGTATACATACGGGTTATTCCGTTCTGTTCAATCAATCAGAAGGCAATTTCTTATCAGTAGTACTATCAATATAGACACAACACTGACTTTCTGCATTTTATTAGTGCTTGCGATACCTTAAGACTTAAAATACTGCAACCAACCGCTCTCTTGACGAGAATAATGACAAGATATTACCTGAACGCCTTCGTTTCTTTGTCTCCCGCCTAATTAATTCATTTACTTGAATCGTGATATGGCAACGCACGTATGCTTGATGTCGTAAAACATATTGGTAGGAGGTAAACTGGCATCGTTTGCTTGTTTGTTAGTCGTCATTGTCCTAACGCAGAATATGAAAAATGTCTGCTCAGATACGAAGCAGATGGTCTCAGAGGCAAACCGGCGAGATTCTCACGCAACACCGAGAGCTGTTGCGCCAGTCCACGCCACCTGCAGTAACGCGACCAACCAGCATCCGATCACGCACTCTCTCGCCACCGAGACTAATCTGTAGGCGGGAAAAAAGAATAGTAGTCTGAATTGTAGCATGTGAATCATTGGCCGTCTGCAGCCGCTTTGAATGACGAATGACGAACTCCCTTACTAAGATTTTAGAAGATTAAATGCCGTTAAAAAGAAAAAGAAAGAAAGAAAAGAAAAGAAAGATCATAAGAGATTATAAAAATCTAGTTACTTTCTAAAAGCATTCAAACTCTCTTACTAGATTTTGAAAGTCTCTCTGGTTTTTTAAGGGTCCGGGGCCCACTAGAGGGCCCCAGGAGCCTTCCAAGGACCACAAGATGACTTAAACTTCTTTAAATTAAGTCTAACCTCAATGTGACTTAATTAAATTCTAAAAAGGGTACCATTTGGGTATATCTGCGATTACAGGGCTTCTGTAGATATACCCACACTGGATCATGGTTAGACTTAAGGTACTAATATGTGCTCAGTAGAGGTAGATAAGGAACAAATATAGCGGGTGTAGTTTTAAAGAAACTGCCCCAGTGACAAGCTGTTGTACACCCTAAAGGGTCAAATTTTATATTTCCTCTAACACTGCACATATAATTGAAATCATATTTCTTGCTTTTTGTACCCTTAACAGCTGTAGATTTAACGCAAGGACATATGGTTCTCGAAACTAATGGAATCGTGCTGTTTATAATCTATTGAGACTGCAAGTGTATGATAATTAAAAGCTCGGAAAACAAATTAGTTTTTTCGTCATTAGCCTAAATTTTGGTGCCTCTGATTATTTTCTTGGCCAAAAGGAGTCAAAAAGGTTGAAAATGACTACTTTGAACTCCTTTACTAAGACTTGTATACTAAGAGTCTAATTCTAGATTCTAGACCATGTATAGTGTAAATAAAGATTATTTGGTTGTGCAAAACTCAATGAAATGTTCCCTTTTGAGAGTGTCCCAGCCATTACTATTGGTTTCCTTTAGTGGTGTGTAACATAAGTCAGATTTAACTTGGTTTATGTGTTCTGTGACTTAAGCTGTCACTTTTCTGTCCTGACAGGCTGCCCACATACCCAAAGACGGGGTAAAGAGCAAAAATGACGGTAAGTCATTTTGATGATAAATGTTGAAGCATGTATGATATATATATATATATATATATATATATATATAAAAATGTTTTGGCAATGGGGTTAAGAGTCCAGCACCACCTGGAGGATGCATATGCAATGACATTCTCAAGGCAAAGATTAAATAGCAAATGCTTTTATCCCAGTTCTAAGGCAGGTAATAGGACTAAGTAGTCCATCCAGTACTGTGTGTTTGCAGTTCTCCTTTGTTTCTCCTTAATCAGTTTAATATCACGCTGAGCCTGCACTTATATAAATATTTGCTTGGACACTCCACATTAGGAGTCAGGGCATATATTTCCCACCCTCATTAGCATCGTCAAAGTGAATAATTCATTTCACCCGCAAGCAACCTTGTGTGGAGTCACTGACCATGGTTGTGTTTGTTTATTAACAAAGATTGCATGATTTATTCCTGATTTGTCCTCAAGGTCACAATTATTTGTTAGCAGTGGACCTGGTTGTTTGCATAGAGTCCCTGTTACGTTTTCTGGGGGGACGTGTATTGTTATTTTTACGTCATTCCCAATCTGCTTCCATTCATAAACGCTTTCCCACACTGTAGAGCTCCTATGCTAGACGATTTAGCTTTGCATTAGACGAACACTGAATCTTGGTTAGAAGTAGTCAGTTTATATTTACGTAATAAGAAACAGAACCACAGTCTAACTGGCTAAGAGTTTAATCAAAGCAGGCTATGTATGACTTTGCACTTTGCTAAATAACGATATGGGATACAAACATCATGGCCATAAACGAAGAAGTGCCATGATAGGGTGAAATGTGGTTGGTGCCACCAACTAATCACTAGCAGTTACTGACTTTATCATGATCAGCATCATGAATACAGTCGTGTTTGGTTTTCTCGCATGGCTCTGACAGATTCATGGGTGGCAGGGAGTGTCACGCAGGGTGGGCTTCTGACCTGGCGCCACACTGCCTGAGGTCATGCTTTTCCCTGGCAGTCTGAGGGTCATGAGGCACTGGGGTCAGAATGAATGATGGGAAGCCAGTTTAAGGAGGTGTACAGATTGGGGTGGACGTGCAAGTGGGGCACATGTGCTTGTGTGTGTGCCTCAACATGTGTGACATGCCTTTTTTTGCCCCTTTGGGAACATAAAGTCCCCAGTGAGCAGAACAGGCCTGTGTGAGGTGTTATACCATGGATATGACTTTAATGGTGGGCCTTGCTCAGGAAATATTAGTTTTTTGTAAAAAATGGAAATTATTGAATCATTCTAAGTTGATTCCAAACCTGTATGCTGTTATTTTCACCATGTTACACAAAAGGAGAAGAATCTTCATGCCGCTCTTTTCATAGTTACCATGACTGCTGGCTATAAAAAGTAAAAAAGGTGCAATAGTAACATTAAATGTAATACTGAATAACACATTAAGGTTAAAAGCATAATCAAGTACATTACATGTGGTTTAGTAAATTAGTCAACACATCAACATAAGTGTACTTCTTTAAACCACAACAAAAGATTAATAAAACAATGATTTAAAATGTACTTCAAAGATGAACTTTTAATGTGACATTAATACATGTGCACACAAGTGCACTTAAGTGTGTTAAGAAACAGTCATGAAAGTTGCCTTTACATTAATATTAATTAATCAAATTAAATAATTAAATAACATATTAATTACATTAATATTATATTATGTTTGAACATATAGTTGAAAAAAACTTTTAAGATTTGTGCACTTCTACAGGTGCACGTCTTTTTTTGATATAGCTTTTATGATAGCTTTGTGTGAGAGACAGACTCAGTCATGGTCATTATGAACTGTCGTTACATGGATAAGAGCTGCATGAAGATTCTTCAAAAATTCTGTTTTTGTGTTTCACAGAAAAAAATAACAGCATACAGGTTTGGAAAGACATGACAGTAAGTAAATAATGATAACACTTTACGTGAACTGTACCTGTAACTGTAAAAAAAAAAAAAAAGAAAGAAAAGATCAGTGTGATAGTGACTGAACTCTCACTTTGCTTCCTCTTTAGTGATTCCCTTCATGGAGGTGTACAAAAAGAGCGCGTGTAAGACACGAGAGGTGCTGGTAGACATCATTCAGGAGTATCCCGACGAGATCGAGCACACGTACATCCCGTCCTGTGTGGTTCTCATGCGCTGTGCAGGCTGCTGCAACGACGAAGCGCTCGAGTGCGTCCCCACAGAGACACGCAACGTCACCATGGAGGTGAGACTGGTTCAATCCAGCGTGTGCAATCCTTCACCCTGCTTCCTATGACTTCATACTTGCCTAACATGGGGACAGTGAGGCGGTGTTAACTGGCATGTCAGCTATGTTGTTTACCGCTGCACACTGTGTTTACACTCCGCTTATGCGGCTGAAGTTGCTCTTGGCCTCAGTTGAGGCCTGGTCTTGTGATTTATTCAACAGTGTGTAAGAAAAAGGAAGTAAAAATGACATAAAATACAGTTATTTGTATATAATACAGTCATTGTTTTGTATATTCCTGTAGGTACTGCGAGTCAAACAGCGTGTATCGCAGCATAATTTTCAACTGAGTTTCACAGAACACACCAAGTGTGAATGCAGGTACGTCTCTAAAACTACGATTAAATGCATCTTCAAGAAAGAGTAAACTGTCCATTATTCTCAGAGTTTACTCACGTTGATCACTATGCTGTTATTTGTTCTGTGGGAACACAAAATCTTCATAACAATTCAATGCACACTTAAAAATAAAGTTATTTATTGGTATCTATTATTCCACCTTTAACATCAATAGAGATTTTTTAATGTCATCAATGTAAAATCTGTTGCGGCATATGCAGTGGCACTGTATTTGCTTGGAAATATGGTGCTGCATTGATGTTTGTGTTCTTGAGAAAAAATAACATCAAGAATGAATAAATAGTGACATAATATTCATTTTGTGTGAACTACTTTCAAGTATGAAATGTGAATTAAACCTCTGTTTTTGTTTTTTAGGCAAAAGGTAGAAGTCAAATCAAAGAAAGAAAAGTAAGTTCAGTTTTATTTTTATATCACTGTTATTATTGTCAAGCTTTGGGATGATTTTAAGAAATCAGATGTTTCTGAACCAGTCAATTTGTCCATTTCGGGATTTGGTTAAGATTCATTTGTTGACAGTGTGGACGGTTCTAGATGGCGCAGGGCGTTTCTAAACACACGGCTAAAAATTGCAATGACTGGGTTGATTTGACCGGCGATGAGAAGCAGCCAGCTGGACACTATGCTAGCAGTTAGCACAGTTAGCACTTAGCACTCAGAGTATTAGCAGTAAAGCTCAAGTGTTGGAGATGCAGTATATCTCTAGCTGCACGCATGGACTGACCAATCAAATTGAGAGCATAACATACTTTTAGGAATGAGTTCCAGTAGGAGCTAGTCATTCAGACTTGATTAGTCAGTGGGTCAGTGTTTATATTATGTATGTGACTCACTGTAAGTGCAGCTTCAGCAGTCTTTGCTGTCTGTATGTGAGTGGAGCGAATGACAGCTGAGAGGATGTGGGTGAGAAATGAAAGAATGCATATCTACATCATTGCCAGATTCATGCTGCTTGCTTTGTCTTAACTGGTGCATCCCATTTGCTTATTGTTCAATGGTAGTGCTAGGCTGTTTCACAAGAATTTTGTCTTGTGTGAGAGCACTCTAAATGAACTCAGATGTTCACAGCGCCAGCGCAAGCTTACTTTGTAAACACACAGCACCCCTGAGTTTACTTTATCTTCACTTATATGTAATTCCAAATATAAAGTTCCAGGAAATCCAGCTCACAGTCATCTGGCCACTGTCCTTATAAATTAAATAAAAAGAAGTATATTCTTAGGTTCACTTGTGCACACTTCTGCAGTGTGCGGTTCATCAATTCGCAGCCTTAAAAAAAACAAAAAAAATCTTTTATATCAGCTGAACGAAAACTATACACACACAAAAAAAATAAATAAAAAAAAAATAAAATAAGACAAAAACACACAACAAATGTACTGAAAATTTAATTAAAATGGAAATTAAAACAGAAAATATAAAAATAAATAAAATCTAGTTCAAAATATTATTTCAGCGCAGACTTTCAGTGCTCCCTCTACTGGATCACTGTCACCACTGAGTACTAAAAGTTCCCAAGCATTGTCCTAGCATTATAAAAAAATAAATGAGTACATATTAAATACAACAAACCATAGAATTATTCATTCCGATGCGTAATTGATTGCTAATTTGGTCGCAAATATATTGTGCGAATTCAGAAATCGCCCAGTTTACGACCACAGCCGTCATGACTCCCACAGCACACCTTGACACACCCACAACCCCGTTTCCCCACAACAAAGCTAATAAGTGAAACACTTGACTGTTCTCACACCCAAACAGTAAAGTCAACTTCCACTAAATGTTACAACAGCCGAATCCCTCCTAATCCTCAGGCGCAAACTCAAGACTCACTGCTTTCAACAGGAATTAATCATGACACAACACCCAAAACAAAACCTGCTTTTCCTTTTATTTGTGCTGGACGTCTTTTTATAGCTAGTGCATCTCTATTTCTGGCAGATAACCATTCATACTTTTAATGCTTGCCATTGCTGAACATGGCAGTATAAAGAAAAAGTAATTATACAAGTCATTTTGAATAAAAGCTTGTGCTGAATGCTGAATGTGTGCCCTCTGAAAAAATTCAAACACAAATATTTCAACAAAAATCTTGTGATGCTTGCATGTTTGTTTCTAAAATATTTTTGGTAATGTGATTATGCATTCAGCTTAGTTTAGCAAATGTTGTCATATTTAAATATTATTAAAATATGCACAACAAATTCTAGTTTTTTTACCACCTGTAGTAAATTAACTGCAATGCATAGCCTTGATCGCCTTTTAAAAGACTGGCAACGTGAATGTGACCAAATAAAATAATTACATTTATTAATAGTAATAATCACAATAAACCATTCACCCACCAAGTTGATAGCGGTAAATCTAAATTTAGAGCAACAATTCGAGTGTTGAGCTGGTCAGGTGTCGCCAGCCCTCCTTTTAAAGTTTTACGGCCCATGGTGCTTGTGTAAAAGCCTGGATTGCTCTGTATATATCTCCTAAGAGCCCTGACCTGCCAATAACGGATTCTTTTGTAGGATCGTTTCAGTTTTTCTTTTGGGGCGAGGCTCTGCTGCTTTATGGCAGCTGTAAGATGGTGTCTGTGAAGACCACCCGCCGCTCTCTTCACACCACAGTTGCTCAAGTCTGACCCTTGCCTGCTTCCCCACACTAATCATAGTAACAAGTGTCTGTCATTAACCCACTTTTATTTTTAGCCTTCTAAATAGTAGGTGATCCTGAGACTGAGGTTATTGTTGGTTACCGTGAGCGGTTTCACAAACCTCATTTAGTGCTATTGTGTCTTAAAGGGATAGTTCACATAAATTGAGGCTCACCTTGAAGTTGTTCCAAACCTGTATGAATTTCTTTCTAATAATTAATACAAAAGAAGATTTTGAAGAGTGTGGGTAGCCAAACAGTTTCTGGTTCCCATTGACTTCCATAGAATTGGAAGTCAGTGGGGACCAGCAAATGTCAAAAATCTGATTTAATATTGCTGAATAAACCCGAATATATTGATTTATAATAAGAAATCCTCATTTTATGAGTAAAAGAGTAGGAATAGCTAACAGTAGCTGCAGTACCTATAACAGAAACATCAAAAATACTTTTAAAAAAGTGCACAAAAAACACGTTTCATGCATCCACTAAAAACTGACCTTGACACCACTTGGTCAAATGTCATTTCAAAAATGGCTCAGAAAAGTGAAGTCAGTGTTGATAAAAGCTCCTTCAGCATCTTTTGCTCTGATATTTTGTCTAATGTAAAGACATTCACGGTTTAAGTGTGATCAAAATGCGGTAGGCTCAGGTCAAGGAATGTTCCCGGTTTAATTGGATGAGCGGCGGCTGTGTGCATTTCTGCACCTATAGGTTAATGCGAGCGTACAGAGATGGATGGGGTTAGCTGAGAGGGCTAAATGAAATCCGTTGGTCATGGGGCTAAGCGCCGGCTCTCTGCGTGTCGCCTCTCTCAGCACGTACGCAAGCGCTCACACGGGGGGCGGGGAGCCCGGCGACTCTCGCTTCTGATTCACAAGCTCAAGTTCAGCTCCTTGTACTTCAATCCTTACCTCTAAGCTCCTCACACACACACACACACACATGCAACGTCTCAGTTCGTTCAGCTGCTTATTTGGACTGTAGAGTCTGCAATTGATTCCTCATGAGGACTGTCTGTGACGCGCTGCTCCTCGCTTTAATTAGAGTTGTCACAATAGGAAAATTTCTGTAGCGTATTCTAATACCAGTGGATTTTCAGTATAAATTTTGATACCACAGCTGAATATTACTTATTTAAAATGTTCAATATTAATACAATATTTTAAAAAAAAGTTCAAAACAGTGGCTTGTAGCCTTTGCACTACTGTGCAAAATTCGGGGGTTGGTCATTTTTTTTTGTGTTCTTAAAATTTCTTTTAAGAACATTTTGAAAGTTTATACTCACCAAGGCTGCATTTATTTGATCAAAAATACAGTAAAATAGTTAAATATTACGACAACTTAAAGTAACTATTTTCCATTGTAATATATTTTAAAATGTAATTTATTTTTGTGATCAAAGCTGAATTTTCAGCATTATTACTCCGATCTTCAGTGTCACATAATCATTTTTTTTTTTATAATTAGCAATGTTGTAAACAGTTGTGCTGCTTCATATTTTAGAAAAAAGAAATCGTTTGCAACATTATAAATGTCTTCACTGTCACTTTTGGTCAATTTTAATGCACCCTTTCTGAATTAAAAAACATGGAACGGTAGTAAATATCAAAATAGCATTTTTTTAAAACAAAATTTAAATTAATTATTAATTAAAGTAATAAAACATATTTAAAAGACTTGTATTGCTTACTACAATTCTGACTATTATTATTACTATTTGTTTAAATTAGTATCAAATTCGTACCAAAGTATTTTTGACATCCCTAGTGCTGATTGATCTTTCTCAGCATGACTGTCCGCAGCTTCATTTAGACATCCTTTTCTTGCGTTATTTTCCTGTTTTGCAGAAAACCCAGAGTGGGGAGGGTTAAAAGCCGAAAGAGAGCAAGAGAGGGAGATTCGGGCGATCTCAGCGCCTCGGCTCACCTGCGCTCAAGCAGTATTTTGCTCTCAGTTGTTGGCTTTATTTCAGGGCAGCTTATTTGCTCTTTGTAATCTCACTTGTCCTGTCAGCTTAAAACCCCAGTCTGCATTTATTTGTACTCAAATTCACACTGTTGGCCCACGGCCCGCAAAGAGGAAAGCAACCAAAGGTAAATAATCAGAGGTTGCATGGCTGTCTCTGTCATTATCGTACTAATGTGCCGCCACAGCTGGGATGACACCATGCTCATGTGATCCCTCACCTGTATTTCGGCCCCTTTGATGTTCCTGAGAACAGCAGCTTGAATCTCTCGCCTGTAGACGGGCTCGTCTTTACTACACTGAAAACAGTGAAATGACTGTGTCATTTATTTAAAGTGCACTTGTATATTGGCGTAATTGAAAATCTAGTTTAAACCTCTTTGTTCAGTTTAAGACAAATAACACTCCCCATAGAAAACAAATAAATAAATAAACAATAAAAATAGTATTTTGTGTATGTTGATGTGCAGAATACATACTGGCTAGTCTTTTTTATTTTGTAATATATATATATATATAATATATATTGTAATATATAAATATAATGCATAAGTAAACTCAATTAAACATTGACTAACAAGTGCAAATTCTACATTCATATCACAGCTGGTTTTGCTTTTGTTTATTTGCTTTTTTATTATATTGACCTACATTGACAAAGTGACATTTTGGCTTATGTCTAAGGAAAATATATTGATTAAGAATGGTATGGTTCTTATAATAAATCATGTTTTTAGTTTCTGTGAATGTTTTTGTCTTTTATTTTTTTGAATTCATATTAAAATCAAAATGGAATATTTAAACCAAACCACAAACTACTAAATTTTAGAACAGATAATGTGTCTATTATTCAAAATGTGTGCTTCTCAAGTTTCTGTAGTCGAACAAGCTCCTTTAACAGTCATTGCTTTCGCTTCACACTGCTTTCATCCGTGCATATGTGAATGTGTGTATGTGAATGCAGTTGTCTGTCAGTCCAATAACTGTTCCTGTCTGATTTCAATGTTGCCGCTATTCACCGCGTCTCGTGTGCGCTCACTGAAGGATGAATGAAGGAGCTCATTATTCACTCTCATCACACACAATCTGCCACTAATGCTACCCATCTTTGAAACGAAACAAAAAATGGGCCCAAATTTGTGCAATGAATGGAGGTGGTGTGTGATGGTGAGGTGCATGAGTGTGTGTGTGTGTGTCTCCAGCTCTCTGCCCAAATCACTAGTGCTTAGATGTCTCTCTGTCTCTCCCTTCTGCTTCCCTTGCAGCCACTGTGAGCCTTGTTCAGAGAGAAGAAAGCGCTTGTATGTGCAGGACCCCCTCACCTGTAAATGCTCCTGCAAATTCACACAATTGCAATGCAAGTCCAGACAACTTGAGTTAAACGAAAGAACTTGCAGGTTTGTTTATGAACTGTCACCACGTGCAACATGCATCTCCTCATCCAGTCCCATCTGAAGATCTGAAATATGCATGCATATAGCGCTTGTTGTATTTTCCCATCCATATATGCATGGTGACGTAGTGTGCGTGTATGTGGTGTATTTGCCGTGAGGTGCGATATTTGACGTCAGAATCTGGTGCATTACTGCTGCGCACTAGTGTTTTGTAGTGTTGAGCATAGAAAAGATTAACAGTGTACGTGAACTGAGTATGCTGATATTCTATTAGCAAGCATTATGATTTTGTGTTTTTGAGTAAACAGGCAGCGATGCTGCATATGTTTGTGTGTTTGTGAAGTGCAACTCACACATCCTGCTCTGAGTAACTCCTTTATTTATCTTGTCATTTGTTCATAATGGGTTAGAATTTAATTTGGTATTATTGATTTTGCCATCACTTGCAAAATCATGCCATTAGCTGTCCATATTTCCAATACCTAATATGAGATCTTGTTGAATTAAACATGTGAATATATAAGTGTGTCCATGCTGTCTGCTTCTCATCAACTGTCCCACTAATTGAAACTTTGTGATCGTATGTTAGCGTTCTGTACATGTTGTCCAAATGTTAGTGCTATGTTTTGTGGAGATCACAGCATACATTGATCCCGTGGTCATTTCACCCAACCCGAATTTTAACCCCATTAAAAAGTCCAACCATTGAATATTTTTACATAACCGTAAAAAAAAATGTAATGTTTCTGACCAGACTGCCAGAAATAGTAAATAACTACATTTAGTTTGCGCTTAAGTATTAAGTGCATTTAATTGTACTAAGTTTGCACATTCAGTGTACATCAAATCTAAATAAAAGCAGATTTTAAAAAAAACTGTACTTGTAGATAATCTAATATAAATGAAACAACAGGCCACTTAAGTACACTTAAAGAGAGACACTTTCATTACTGTTTCTTACCAGACTTAAGCACACTTTTATTATTATTATTATTTGTTTTAAAGAAGTACACTTATTTTGATGTGTTGATTAACATACTAAAGCACATGTAAAGCACTGGATTATAATTTTAGCTGCTGTGTTTTTTTTCAGTATTACTTAAAGTTAATATGTTTTTAAATGTATAAATGCATAATTACAAATTTATTTAATACATGACATACAAGAATCAGTAGAAACTACAGTCAGTGAATTCGGCAGTAACACTTTAACCATATTTCAAGGACAATATAAGTAATAATAAAACTCCATATACAGAGTCCTACTTAAGGGTCAAAAAATCACTGTAAAGTTCAGCTAACTGCATTTAAAATAAATTTAAACTACAATACATTTTCATTTATTTTCACTTAATATGCAATTAAATGTCTGAAAACATGTGCTTATTAGCACGCATATTACTAGAATATTAGCCATTTATTAGTGCTGATTAAGCACATGCCTTATTCTACGTGACCTTATTCTACCCAATACCTAAACTTAACAGCTACCTTACTGACTTTTAATAAGCAGCAAATTAGGAATTTATTGAGGGAAAAATCGTAGTTACTAGTGAATAAGTGTTCCCTGTTCTAAAGTGTTACCGCAAGCCCTAGTTTTCCATTGTAAACACAGTAGTTTGGCTAAACGGGCTTAACTCTGATTGGTTGGTTGGTTGGGTGGGTGAAACACAGATCAATCTTTCAGGTGAATCTTGACATATGTTGACATATATCTCAAGTAGATCTCTAACCTGTCAGTTGTTCTCTTTCAGATGTGAAAAACCAAGATGATGAGCGGCGCGCTGGGCAGAACACTGAATGAAGGAAATTTTTTACGGCACAGCACTTTTTAAACCTGAGGATGCATTCCCTGGACAAACTGCAAACACTACCCTGAATGAAAGACAGACAATGAAACGAGGGGAGGAGATATCATCCCGATGTATATTTTAAAGATATTAATATATGAATATATAGAATATATATTATATATATTAAATGACAATGACAATGTGTGTCGCTGCTATCACCTACAAAGTAAAAAGCAAAACGAAGACGCTGCTTGGCGTGTGAATGGGATATATTTCAGTGTCACTGCACCTGGGCCTAAGACTGGACACAGTGAACGCAGTGACGTAAAGCTTCACTGGATCGGCCCGCTGTGGATTCATATTTAAAGACTCGGATCGAATGTCCAAGACTTCGCTGAGAGGTGCAAACGACAGCCTCCAACCCTTTATATGAACAGTTACAGACTGTCAGTCAAAGGAGAGGAAGTGACATAATAATAACGATTCTTTCCGGAATGTTCGGAACAGTGGGTCCAGGCACGGGATACGAATGCGGAACTATCTTTTTCTGTGATGTCACTCTTGCTAGGGTGAAGTCTTAGTCAAAAAGACACCTGTACTGACTAACAACCAATAGGACTTGGTGTGATAATACTAAAGGGATATTACTTGTATGTATATATGGAAATCTAAAAAAACGATAAATGTGACAAAATGCAAATCGATTCTGACTTTTGCTGAGGAACGAACTCATTCCGTTCACCGCGGTAGTAAAAGATAACTCAGATATTTAAGGTTCGTAACGTTTTCCAAAGAGAATAATATTGCACACGACTTTTAGGAACTGTTCATTACCACACAATATCTGTATATACATAACTAATATCCCTTTGTGTAGTTCACTACATCTAATTTATAATGTTAGAATATGTTCAGTATTCTGTGTATTTAATTTGATCTATTTATATGCAGTGTTATTGCTGATATTGTTTCGCTTTGTTTCCTATCGACATTGTCACCAATCTGAAAAACTGTGGACGGCTTTATAGAGCGAAAGACAAAAGAGAGAGACGAACACTTCAACATTCCTGAAAGCGCCTTTTTTAGTCTATTTGAACGTTTTTGTATCAGCGATCAGTTTGGTGGAGACGCGAGACCTGCGGACGAGGTTTTGCGATCGAAAAACAAACATTCTCTTTGCGTGAAAGTGCCAGAAATTAGTTTTTTTGTTTGTTTGTTTGCCATGTACAGCCACATTTTCAGTATATTTTCACAGTAATATATTTATTGGTGCTGTTAAATATTAACATCCTTTGTGTTTTTAGTATAACTATTAAACGTATTTATTTTCAAATGATATTGTTTTTTATTAAAGCAAAAATGGATTTCTGTTTGGCGAGTGTGCTATTTTTGTCAGTCTACAATTTACAGTTGCACGCACTTATGTTCAAAATGTTGGTACATTTATAAAAGAAAGAATAAATTATACACATGTACACTCATTGTAGGAAAAAGCATTTGCACAAATAACACTGACACTTCAGGTCAAGATGCTGTAAAGAAATAAAGACAATGCCCACTATCACATATTCCATAAATAGCTTTTATGAAACAACTTAGATGTATTAAAAAAAAAAAAAAAAAAACAGACTAAAATTTCACTTTCACTTCAGACATCTTCACTGTGCTCACATCATAATTGATTTTTTCCCCCCTCAAAGATCTCTGGAGAATTACCATCATTTACACACCCTCATGTCATTCTGACCTTGTGCTATTTTCTGTGTTCTATGAGAACCAGCTTCTCTTTTCCATGTAACAATAGTGGATGCTTATTTACGCTGCCAAGCTCCAAAAAAAAAGAAAAAAAAAAAAACGCCAAAAAGCTATACAGACAAATCTTCTGAAGCCATTTGATATGTTTGTGTGAGACTTATCTTGGAATGGGCTGTTAAATTTATTATACTACAGTAAGATACGTCAATGTGTAGACATATACAAAAGAAGAATGAAAGTGGAATCAGGACCATATTTTGTCTGCATTGTCTGTATTGAATACAATGTGACTGATCCAGACATTGTTTTATAACAGCACAATAATGAAACTGAGAGTAAACTGAATCCCAAGGTTAATTACACATGTTTGTTAGATAGTAAGTCTTAAAGGTTAATGATAGAGATTTGCAGCACCTTTTACATTTGCCATGTGACTGCTACAAAATTCTGACCAGGATTATAAGCAGTGCTTACTTTCCTTTGGTTTATTTTTTGGTTATTTTTGGTTTGTGTGTAATGAATGTGAGGAGATTCAAACCAACATTAACCATCAGAAAGCTCTGAGATGCTCTGTTTTTTGGCTTTTAAATAATTGTGTTTAATTTAATTTTTCCAACCCTTAACATTTCTATGAATAAAAAGTTTTGTTTCTTTGAAATAAAATGTTTGGCAGAATGTCAAAGCTTCTTTTTTACCATGCGAGAAAAGCGTTTATTGATTTATAGTGCCAAAAAGACAACAAAACACCAATAAAGTACAATACAAGTAGTCTATACAACTTGTGCCCTAAATCTTAAGCCATCTGGAGTCATACTTAAAATAAAAAGATAGCTGTGATTTTTGGTCATTTAGTTTTTTAGTTTTTTTTTTTCTCTTCGTCAGAATTCTGAGGGGAAAAAGTAAGAACTGCAAGGAAAAAAATCTTCTCGTAATTCTGAGCGTTTTTTTTTTTTTTTAAATCACAATTGCTAATTAACATTTGAATTGATAGATCATCTATCTGAATTGATAGATAGGAACTGATAATTATGAAAAAAAAATATTTTATTGTTTCCCCTAATCTTGGCAGTTTAATTGCCTTTCTCATACAATAAGCTTTGTGTGAGAAAGTCAATGAAAAATGTTTATGTTCTTTTTGTAGTTTGGCCTTACAAATCATCCACTTTATTGATAATATGAGGTCATAATGTCATAATGGTGATTAGATTTTAATTTATCTCCCTGTTGTTTCATCATGCAACATCATTTCATATTTACTTTGCCAGTTAACTTGTGATCCAGTGGCATCTTTGCTATTGTTGCCTCTTTCTTTAAGCGTCTATGCCCAGGTTACACAAAACGCTGCACCAAAGGGGGCCACTGACTCAGCAAATAACACACTGAAACCCAGAGGAACCGCACAGTACTTTGTACAGACAGACAAAGGTTTGCTCTTTAGTAAGCACTGCATAGTTGTGGCGTTCAGTTGTAACAGTCGTGTCTCTGGAGGCAGCAAGCTCCTGACGGGTGAGAGATTAAATGCTCCCTAAACAGCCCTTGTGAAAACCTGTCTCTTGTAACCACGAACCTTAAACCCCATGCAATGTCTAAAAAGGAAGCCAACAGTATTAAATCCTAAAAACTTTGGCTTTGTTTTTTATAACTGATTATGTTTCAACTATATGTAGAATGTATACTGACTGAGTACAAAGTGTCGCTTTAGGAGTCCATCTGAGATTTCCCAGTTCACACGTTGTCACCAGAGCAACGTGCCTGTGATCAGGTATTCTGCTGTGGAAACTGCCCTCACAAGGATCCAGCGTACGTCATCCAGTCACCTGCTCTGCAAGTGTAGCTCAGCAGTCCTCTAGAGTCATTAGGGGTGTGTGTGTGTGTGTGTGTATGTGTGAAAGAGAGACAGAGAGAGAAACTGTTCTCTCATGCTGCTAGAAAGGACTGACCTATATTTAGCTACCTAGGAAATATTACAAGTCATCTGTCATCTGATCTAAAGCAGAACACAGACAAAGATAGAGGTGTATCCTTTCTTGCATATCACACGTTCACACTGTTTTTCTGCCTTAGAGAGGTACTGCATTTCAGGATAATTAATCCAGACTGTCACGTTAATCTGTGTGTTACTGTTACCCTGTAACCATTTTATTTATTTATTTATTTTAATTTTTAATTTATTTATTTATGTTTTTTTATTTTTTTTACAGTAAATTGCATGAATGATCTGGCATCATCAAAGCTACTATTACCTAAATTATTTTTTGTTTTGCTTTAATGTTTTGTATTTGTCGGTATAGGGACGATTTTAAAAGGTCAACACTGTTACCATTTTGTGACAAAATTAAAATGTTCCAATTTTAAATGCCCTTGAAAGGCTGCGATTTGATCAAAATATTATAAAATATTATTGCAATTTAAAATAACTTTTCTAATTTAATATACTTTAATGTAAATTTCAGTAGTTAATTTAAAATATTACAAGGTTCAAAAGAACATTGTTTATTTGAAACAGAAATCTTTTGAGACATTGTAAATGTTCTTATTGTCACTTTTGTCAGGATCATGGAACTGTTTTGTCTTGTTTTGCCCCTGTCTCTGTTCCTGGTTTTCCTTAGTTGGTCATGTTCCTGTCCTTGTTTAGGTTGATTATCATTCCATGCACCTTTGTTTCCCCAGTTACCTTGTGTACTTAAGTTCCTGTTTGTTCATTTCTCCCCTTGTCTCCTACATTCATTCCGGCAGCGTTATGTGACAGAAGACCCGACCCAAAACTGTTAACTCTGTGTCCACCCTCCGTTTTTGTTTCCCGTTTTTGCACAGTTTTTTGTTTCCGTAGTGTTCCCCTCATGGATCCCCTCCTTCGCCCGGAATAACTCTTCCTCCTGCTGGAGCAGGGGGAGAAATCGATCAAGGGCCACACCATACTGTTCCTGGTCCTCGCAAGCCTCACCACCTACCCGGACAACTCGCTCTGTGTGTTCAACAACACCAGTTTGAACATCACATGCAGAGCGCCGTCGTCCAAGGAGCTCCATTTCCTGCCTGTTCCCCGGAGAAACTCGGCAGTTCCACTTCCAACCCAGTGCCCAACCCACCATCTCCCCGCGGTGTGGAGCATCAACCTGAGCCCACCGACGACAGAGAGCCAGAGCCCGCCGCGAGAGATAGAGCTGCAGATTGCCGCGGAGCCAGAGCACTCCGCGCTCCGCTCACATACTCTGGTCAGGATCATGGACCTGTTTAGCCTCGTTCCTTGTGTGGATTGCTTACTTACGTTGCCTACGTTCCTTCCGGCAGCGTTACGTGACAACTTTTGAGTGACAATTTAATAAATCCTTGCTGAATAAAAGCAAGGATAATAATATCAAATCTAGAAATAAAATCTTATCTAGAAATAATTTTTTTTTTTTTAATTTAAAAAGAAAAGTCCCAAACTTTTAAGAATAAGAGTAATGTTATTATATTCCAACAGATATTGAAATGTATTGGCAGTAGAATCAGTTTTATTTTGACTCAGATGTATGCATTTACATTTAAACATTTGTTTAATCAAATGTTTAGAATCTTACAAAAATATGTAAATTATTTTACTGTAAAAGGCACATTTTTCAATTTCCTTGATTGTCACCTGTTGTAAGGCATAATTTAATATTGCAATAAACATCAGTATTTAAAAAAAATAATAAAAATAAAATCACTGGCTGGTTCACTCAGTGGTAGAATAATAATAGAGTACAATCTTCCCCTTTTACCTTTTGTCAGACTTTGGAGTGGATTGAGTAACTGTATCTTGTGATACTGTACATGCTTGAGTAATTATTGGAGCATAAAGTTAGTGCTTAAGCAAACAATGCTGGTGTCACATTTTCCTGTCTGGAGGGCAGTTCAGACCAGCACTGACTGGAGATGATGGGCTGAATCCAGATCATATATCAGCTGCTGACAATAGACACTGAAGGTTAAGAGTGACTTCACTTTTCCCTATGCATGTCTGACAAGTAAATCTGCTATATCCAGATCTGTATGTCCCTCTGTGCAAAAGAAGAAAAAAACAATTTTAGGTAAGTAAACATAAATTGTATTAAACTGTAAATTTATATGATTATGAATTTGAAGACAACAAATATTTGCAGGCAGACAGATTATATATTTATTGTTTTATCGTGTACACAATAGGCTGGTTTCTGTGCATGTTTGCTATACATGCTTAATTTTGTTTATTTTGGTTGAGCAGTATGTGAGAGGAATCAAACTGATTGATCTTCAGGGTGACACACACACACACACACACACAAACAGACAGACGATGTGTTTAGTGGATAAGGGAATCAACATGAATGAACTAATGTGGGGGTTGAGCAGTGCAGTTAATAGGATCCTGTTGTAAACCTGCCTGTTTCTCTGTCGATAAGACCAATGTATAGAACACTTTTAAAGACGTCCCTTCTTTTTTAACCTGTCAGTCTGTGCAGAATTGGGCAAAGCATTGGCCTAACACATTGTATATATATATTCTTTATAAAAAATATACTAAATTTTACTCTACTGATTATATAAGAAGCACTAATAATAAAAATAGGTTCCTTGAGAGTAGGAATGAGACATTACGCCCCCTGGAAGACACTTTGAGGAATGCCGATAGCATGACAGATGTCTGAAGCTCATGTGAAAACACTTCCAATTCATTAGACGACAGCAGCCCGTGACGTCATGGAGGAGTGCCCGGAAGTATAAAAGGGGAACCTTTAATGCACGTCACTTGTCTGAAGGAGATGTGAAACAGGCAAGCCCTAGGCGTGGCAAGGGGATGCAGTGTCTCGTCCCCCTCTATCGGGGAACCACGGTTACATTACACTTTTAAAGAAATCTCTCATATGCAAGGCTGCATTTATTTTATCAAAAAGAGTGTAGAGGCTTGGAAGAACTTGCAGCCGTAGTGTTTTATTTACAGAAAAGAAGAAAACAATAAACAGTGACAATAACCAACCAACTCAAGATACAAACACAGGGCAATATATACAGTTCATGGGAAAACTAACAACCAAACAAGACACATAATCAATAACCATGTAATCTAATTAGGAAATAATCAAAAACCAAGGCAATACTGCACTGTGAACAGAAGGAGTGAATGGAGGTGATGATGGACCTCAGGGGGTGGGAGGGTCTAGGTCTCCTGAGAGGCCACCATGGTCAGTGGAGAAAGGGGACAAAGGAATCCTGGGCTCAAAAGGATGATTCCTTCAACCATATTTAATAAGGTTGGCTCAGAGCCCATGGTTGGGCCAATGGAGCCTGAGGAGAGCCAGCTGAGCAGGATTACGAGTGGGGAGGCAAGGGGCTGCACAGAGGCAGGCAAAGCAGTAAGGAGTTAGTTGGGCAAAAATGGACATGCTGGCAAGCTCTAGCTCCAAGACGGTCAATTCAGTGCACTCTGACTCTGGGACTGACAATTCGCAGAGAATTGGCTTTGACTCAGGATCCATAGCAGGCTTTTGAGCAGGCCCTGGGTCTGTAGTGGCTGCCAGTGACTCAGAGGCTGGGGCAATGATTAGCTGGTTCATCTGGTGTTTAATTGGGGTTGGAGCTAAACTCTGCAGGACACCGGCCCTCCAGGACCGAGTTTAGGCACCCCTGCTCTAGAGGATTCAGGGGCGGAAAAAGGCACAGGGTGGGTGAACGTACTCCGCTGTTAGGAAGGAACCAGTCAGCCACAATTAGTGAAAGAAGAACACATTTTATGGATCTAGCAGCAATTCCGATTCTCCTCTTCAGCTAGGAGGACTGGACCTTAGAAGACTACACAAGTCAGACTTTTCAGAACTTGTGCCCTTGGTGCATTATCTATATTCCTCCCTCACTCTGCGTGTTTTTAAAAGCTGGACTAAATGCACAAACTACTGCCGCCTGCCTGCTAATGCTCCTTTGAGGAATTTTTGTGACTATGTAGAGTGTGTGTTGATCAACTTCACAGAGCCAGAACCCATACCCGCCATGGACCTGGAGCCTGTACATCCTGGACCTGAAGCCATGTGCATCTTGGAGCCTGATCCAGTAGCCAGGTCTGTCCCAGAGCTGACCCAAATAGACTGGAGTGCCCTGGAATGGGTTCCTACCTACCATCCCATCCCTAAAGTACTTCCTGTTTCACTGGTCTCAGAAAACTTGGAGGAATCTCTGATCCCCACCAGGTCCTGGCCAGCCACATAGCTTTTTTGTCTCTATTGGTCCGGCCTACCCTCCTAGCTCTTTTTTTTTTAATCTCCACCAGTCCTGCCATTTTCTCCACCATCTCCTCTGGTTTCACCCTGCCTCCGCCTTCTCTGCTGGTCTAGTCCAGCCTCATGGTTCCTCTGTCTGCGCTGTTGCCTTTCCATTTCTTGGCTCCGCCCTACTCATCAGCTACACCCATCTCCCCAGCTTAGCCTTGGTGCACAGATCTCAAGGCCTCTGACCCTATTACTCCACCTTGGCCTGTCGACCCATCAGTTCCATCTTGGCTCTTTCCTCCATTGGGTCCACCATGGGTCATCATCCCTCAGGCACTGTCGGTCTCCCTCAGCCCTCAACCCCATTGGCTCTGCCGGGCTCCTCCTTCCCCCCAGCTCTACCTTTGTTCTTGGTCCTATTGGCTTCTCCTCTGTCTGCCGAGCCCCTGGCTCTGCCATGGTCCTGGCGAGGCTGTGGCTTCACCTTCCTTGCTTTGCAGAAAAGGTTAGTTCCTTTTCTTTCTCCCTATTCATATGATAGTTACTCATTTGCTAATTGATTAACCCCACCTGTTCCTTATTTTTTTCCCTTCCCTTAGTCATTGTAATCATAGCCCTCAGTTTTTTTTTCTCTCTAGTTTCTCTGTTCTCGCTTCTCCCTTCCTGAAACCAGTGTGACAAGTAGTCCTGTCCAAAATATTTGGTAAAAATATGATATATTTTCTTTGGGATTTAATGATAAATAGAAAGTTCAAAAGAACATTTATTTGAAATAGAAATCTTCTAACATTCCAAATATCTTTATCAACACTGTCAACATCTGGTTTTTCATACCTTAAGATCTTCTCCTTAAGAAATTCTCAAGTGAACAGTCTCATTCTCAGCTCTCTGAATGGAGCCCAACCATGATTCTACATTATAACTGTCCAGTAAAATGTCTTTTTATGTGACAGACAAATAAACAACGTCATATCAGAAATGTACATTGTTCAAGTTTCTCCCCAAAATCATGTCTACTACATCAATGTCTTTCTCACTGTGAAGTTGAAAGTGGTTTCCATGCTGAGTTGGAGACCTGAGAGTTATGAACTTCTCAGCTACTTCATCTCTTACCCAGCATGCCCCTGAGACTCTTAGAAAAATATCTAGTAGCACAACCAATAAAAGTGCTATGCCACAGTGGAGTGACTTCATCTCACAGTAAAGCTCTCAGAGATATATACGACACAGAGGGCAAAAAGGAGATCCCAGCATGAGCGCTGGGACACCATGGACCTTATTGCCCCCATGTGCCCCGTTGTATTTGAACACAGAACAGTGAAGAGCAGCTGTTACTCTCTACAGGACCTCTATATAAACTTCTGCAGTGTTTAGCTTCATAAATTTGCTCATTTCCACTGGGATCCTAATTTTACTACAGGAAGGTATGTTTTAGTGCTCTTCACAAAACTCCACACTTATTCAGAGAGTGCTCAACATGATCCCTCACTACAGGTTAGGAGCACATTCCCATGCCCAGAAGTCAAGGGTGTGAATATTTAATTATTGGGTTGCTAAGATGGGTCAAATGCCCACATCACGCCCATATACCAGGTACACATACCTTATGAGTTTTCTGTCTTTGCATGTCACAGTTGCCTTTGGCTTGCTCACTTAAGGTTTACACACACAAATATTAAGGCATACCTTTTTAAACTGAATCTTTAAATGGAGCTGCTTAATGAATGGCTTGTGGACAATGTGCAGTGTGAAGGGCTAGTTGAAGGGCTAGCCTACTTTTAAAAAGACTTAAAAAGAAATACTTTAAAGGAAAGGACGTGCATGTGGCCAAGTATGGTGACCCATTCTCGGAATTTGTGCTCTGCATTTAACCCATCCAAGTACACACACACAGTAGTGAGTAGTGAACAAACACTCACACACACACCTGGAGCAGTGGGCAGCCAGCCAATGCTGTGGCACCCAGGGAGCAGTTGGGGGTTTGGTACCTTGCTCATGGGTCTCACCTCAGTTGTGGTATTGAGGGTGGAGAGAGCACTGGTAATTCACTCCCCTCACCAACAATCCCTTCTAGACCTGAGACTCGAACCCGCAACCTTCAAGGTTACAAGTCCGACTCTAACCATTAGGCCACGGCTGGCCCAACATATACTTGTTATGTTTTTGGATACTTAACTGCATTTTAATTGCACTAAAAAATAAATTGTATTATAATTAAAATTTCCATGACATGCTATTAGCTGAACTTAAGAGTGCCTTTTTTGACCCACTTAAGTAGAACCTAAGCACGTCTTTATATGTAATCTCATAATTACTTCTAGTGTCTTTGAAACATGATTAAAATGTATTGCCAAATGTACTGGCAAGCACTTATGATAAACTAAAATATACTTCAGTGTAATTTCTATTGTTATTTCTATTCTATTTCTATAAACGTGTATGTTATGTATTTAATATGTTTGTAATTACACATTTGTAATGAAGTTGCAATTTGGTACATTTAAAATATATTAACTTTAAATATAATACTGAATAACACACTACAGTTCAAATTATAATTTATGAGTACTTATAAAATTGCAAGTACTTTACATGTACTTAGTATGTTAATCAACACACCAAAATGCTGTGTACTGCCTGAATTACTTCAAATAATTGATCAAAAAGTATCAAAAATCAATAAGGTTAATCTAATGCGGTTATAACAATAAGAGAACGTAACCACATTTGGACGCACATTTGCAGTTAATTTAAAAATTGGCTAAACAGACAAATATAACATTTTTAAACACATAAATATGAGACCCATCTTGCTTTGCATGCAACTGGATACAAAGAGGGGAAAAAACTATAACTATATTCTATGTCTTTCTGGGAAAGTGATGCAGAGTTATTGCTGTTAGTTCTTAACGTGACTGTTAAGTTAAGATTTAGAAAGGGGTTATTTTCAGGGTTACTGTTGTGGTGATGAGTGGAGACTGTGGTTAGGACAGAAACAAGCTGTTATTAGACAAAACTGTTCTGTAGGTTTTCAGTGAGCAAGCATATTCCTGACACTCCATGTTTGCATGTTATTGTCTTATTATACTGTGACCTTAATGTGTTGTTATAAGAAGCAGCTGCATCTGTAATACGATTATTAATTGGAAATGATTAGGATTCACCAGATTTTCAGGCAAAAACAATATTTTTCATAATAGTGACTTCTAACAAGAAAATATAACAAAACTAATGTTTCTTTTTTTTGTAAAACAACATTAAACAGAATTAGTATTGTTACAGCGGAAAAGCATGTTGTTTTTAAAGTTGTAAATAAAACAAATATTAGAGTACGTTTACAACAAAATAATATTTCAGCCTTTCCACTTCAAAATGTTACAGTTAATTCAACGTGTTACTTGCCATTTCTTTGTAATTATTTGTGAAGTCAGAATTGTGATTTGAAAGTACTGATTGTGGTTCATATATGTATAAATAAATAAATAGGAACAATAAAGTACCAAAAGAATCCCAAGAATCTGGACATTGCATGACTGAGGCATATTATACTGGTTTTGGTATGATAATTGTTTTAAAGAATGTGAGTTTTGTGTGAGTGTGTGCTTGTGTGTGTTTTGCTGTGGACAGACCTAATGCCAGATATATTGAAAAAAGGTGACAGTTGAGCAAGTCTAGACCTGCCGAATACATTCCAGAGTAAAGCATCAGGAAACAACGTCTCAAGAAACACAGGGGATTTCCACTGCAACAACTCAAATAATACAAATGAACTCGGGTGAACAGACAGCTATTAAACCATTAACCTGACCTCTCTTATTATGTAGAGATTAAAGTCTACTTTTATGGCTTATTTCAGGAAGGGCCCTGATGAGGCTACCTGGAGGAAATGGTGGAGTAAATGACAGAGAATGCTCCACCTCTACTGGAACACACATTCCAGAGCTCATTCATGCAGTAAAACAGCGGCAACGATAACACCTACAAACCAGACAATGCACTTTCCCAGCACACCGCTGATCACATGTGAGCAATGCTCGGGGGCCGGCAGTGGGCTTGTCCGAACACACCTCTCTTACACGTACGCTGATAGAATGTAAACAAACTGGAGGCCCTGATTTTATTGGCTGTCCTCTAGAAAAGCTCTGCCCCTACCTGCTCAGGTGATTCCTGACTTCCTGTTGCACAGAATGGTGTGGGCCACGTGGTTGAGATCCAGTTACGCCCTTTACAAACATCTAATGAAGTCAATGACCTGACAGTTACTACATAACAAACCCTGATGCCCCTGTCACTTCATGCGTCGTGTCATACGGAAGTTCAGCGGTTCCGCAACATTGCCATATATCAGATGTTTATCTAATTCTTATGATGAATAGTTATGACATCAGCACTGGCAGTTCATATCATGCGTCTAAATTTATTATCAACAATATATTATTGCTGAGCCTATTCCCTTTTTCATCTTCCCATGAGTTTTAAAAGACTCAAAAATGAAAATTTGAATAAAAAATGTTTCACCCTCAGGCCATTCTAGATGTAGATGAGTTTGCTACTTCATGGGAACAGGTTTGTAGAAATGTAGCATTTAATCACTTGCTCATCAGTGGATCCTCTGCAGTGAATGGGTGCCATCAGAATGAGCTGATAAAAACATCACAATAATCCACAACGCTCCAATCCATCAATTAACATCTTGTGAAGCCAAAAGCTGCGTGTTCGTAAGAAACAAATCCATTATGAAAAAGTCGTCTGGTCTGAGTCAGGAGAGAAATATGCACAGATCAAGCACCGTTTACAAAACAAATGTGAAGGTGGATTTTGATGTGAAAGGACAACAGGCGATGAAATTTATATGCTGAGATTTCTAGAAATATCCACCCTGCTATTACCATTTGTTTACAATACAAAACTTAACAGGGTTGACTTTTCAAGACTGACCTCTGATTAACAGAACAACACATAAGATAAAGCAAGGTCATCCTTGAAGAGTTCACTTCATAAATTCATGTCATTGAAATATTTTTTTGTTAATTTATACAACAGTTAGAAGAGTTGATATGAGTTTTCTATAACATAATTTATTATAATTTACTATAAACTGCCAAGTAAAATCTAACCCAGAGAGTTTCTTTCAAGGTACAAATCGTATAGGCGGTTAATGCTATCCATGTGGTGAAAGTTCTTTTTTAACAACACTGAAGTATTGTTTTTGTGTTTGTTATTAGTATATTACAGGTCAAAGAACGTATGGGTCAAAGAACAGTGCCAACATGTCAGATCTCTTATGTCTCTGTATTTAATAAGCACATCTATGTTAACAAATTAAAAGTTAGAATTGACTTTTAAGGTGCATTCACATCACATAATAGTTTAGCAATGTAAGCAGCACAGCTCACATCAAAGTCACTTTCGAACTAAGCAGCTTTCTGCTGCAAAATCTGCATGGGGAAATCTTCCGCCTTGACAAAAAAGATCGTGTGGATTCCTGCTGAAATTCGCAGAATTTAAACAGTGAATGTGAGTGCACCTTTAAAAGCCACTTTTTACATATATGTTTATGAGTGATACATGTTTTGCTGAATGACCTCTAGTAGTGATTCTGACACATTTGAAAGAAGCATAATGTCCGTTCCTCTTCACAGCAGCATGTTTTAGGGTGTAGCTGCTGACTCATGGGGCAAAGGAGGGGGTGAAGACTTGTGTCGTCTCCACCCGCCTGCACTTGTACTTTCAGATTTTCAGACAGCTATGTCCAACTTCGGCGCCAGTCTTTTCGGAGCTACTCATTTTCTCTTCGTGCCCCATTTCAGCTGGATCAGCACATCCTCGGCATCTCTGTCATAAAGTTTTGTGTTTCCCATGGAGAAAAAAAATTCAAAAGCTGCTCAAATTAACAATTGGATGACTGTGTGAAATATTTTAAAACTGCTGTTTGGTAGGTTTCTGGTAATTTTAGGGTCAGTTCTGGGAAGGGCAGCACTTGCCCTTTTGGTCTCTGACTAGATATGTTCCCTTTGTGCAAGACTTTATATTTGTGCACATATTTATTTAAATTTTGCCCATGCATCAAATTTCAATTAAATTTTCACAAATGCAAGCCCTTAATGAAAGCTCCTAAAATTTAAGAAATGATTTGTCCCTGTATGATATATTGTTTTATTTCTCATTCTTTAATCATTAAAAGTGCCACACAAGCTAAAGTGCTTCTTTACCTATTATCGGCATGATTGAAAATGTGATATTCATTTTGTGCAAAAGGCCAGTAAACAATAAGTTATTATTAATTACAATTTTAGACACAATATTGTCAATTTTGACTGTTTTGCCTATGAAAATATTGACAAAGCAGAACAGTTGCATCTCTTTCCCCTTTAGAACAAACTGGGTGAGTAAATGATTCAATGACCCATTCAAACACCACAAAATATGTTTTCTTATTTAGTAGTTTTATCTTGTTTTCCATTACAAATATCTGAACATTCCTGAAACATGATACATTTACTTGAGAAGCAAAATAACTTAAGAAATTAGGTCTTGTTTTATGAGAAAATGGGAAAATTGTGTTCGTTTTTGCTTAAAACAAAACAAAATATCTGCCAAAATCATGAATGAATAAACTTCGATTTTAAGAAAATAAGAAAATATGGTTTGTTAAGGCCCCGATATACTTCAAACAAAAGCGAATAACGAACTGATATGACACCATTTCGAACAAAATCAGGCCAAAACGAAGTTCGTTTTTAGTTTGTTGCGGCAGTTCGAAACTGCTCACCAAAGCAAACTTTCTGGGGGACTTCATTTTAGCTGCCATTGGTCTGTGGCGAGTACGCAATCGGTGTGTGTGTTCTGGAACTCCACCTTCTTTGACGTTTTTTTTTTTTTTCTCCGGTTCATTTCTCATTCAACGGAGGTCAGACAGGAGAACGATATCAAGTCACTAGCCACATGAACACACTAGAGTGTCAAATAGCTCAGCTGGTACAAATGTATCCGTCCCTTTAAAGACTTTAAAGATTCTGAGAAAGTATTTAATTCCTAGAAAGAAATTGCAACAATGCTTGGTTTCGACGACCCGGAGTTATGCAAAGTGATGTGAAACATCCAAGACAAGTTTTTCAAAGCCATGAAATTAATGTTAGGAAAGAGTGGAGATAAGGTGACGAGTACCAAATAACACATTTAAAATAAATGTTGTTTTCAATACGCAAATTTAAAAGGTATGCAGTAAATGAAATGCCAAAAGAACATAGAGTAATAAGCCTTTGTCTGTAACAAAAATCATGACACCATATAAAATATAAAAATATGTAATTTACCCGGTTTAATAAAATAGAGTAATGGGTCTGTGTTATTGAGATGACTCCAGTAGTTTGTTTTTTTTCACATGATGCTAAAGTTTTCAGACTATGAGCCAATCACACATCCCATAAAGGACTAATTATGGAAATGGGTTGGTTCTTTGTATTGCAAAGATGATACTTGACTCTGAACTGCTGCTAATCATTATTCCTTTGTCTATAATATTCTGATCATTGGTCCTCGCCTCACACCTAGATACAGCATTATTTCATCGTTGTTGTGTTTTAGGGGATACGCCCGGGCAGCGCAAATCTACACCCTGCCTCCAGCAGCACAGGTGTGTTGGAATGTTCGAATACAGTATACCGTCGCTCAGCTTTTTGCCCCCAAACGAAGAACGAAAATGAACTTGGTTTGTAGTATATCAGGGCCTTTAGGATAGGACAATATTTGGCCGAGATACAACTATTTGAATATCTGCGATCTGAGGGTGCAAAAAAAAAAAAAAAATTAGAAAATCGCCTTTAAAGTTGTCCAAATTAAGTTCTTAGCAATGCATATTACTAATAAAAAATTAAGTTTTGGTATATTTATGGTAGAAGGTTTACAAAATATTTTCATGGAACATGATCTTTACTTAATATCCTACTGATTTTTGGCATAAAAGAAAAAATGATCATTTTGACTCATACAATGTATTGCTGGCTATTGCTACAAATATAACCATACTACGACTGGTTTTGTGGTCCAGGGTCACATATTTCCATATTTCAATCATTAACCTTGTATTTATTTATTTATTGAATTGTTTTTTTGGGTTTTTTTTTGCAATTGTAATTGCATCGTAAATGTATTCATTCCACCTCTGAGCTGCAATAAACAGTCTATGTGACTACATCTAAATCCATACATCTCCAAAGAGTCCAAAGATGGAGATCCATACAAGTCCAAAGATGGATTTTGTTGATACTGATAAAAAATTGACATTCAACCTATTTTTCGAATTTCCTGAAAATGTCCCAACGCAACATCCGACAGGTTTTCCCAGATCGGATCATTTATGGACTACATATGTGATGCTTTTTTGTGCTTTTGGGAACTTAACAGACTTAGTTGGTCTATGAGCTTGTTCTGAAAACCACTTACCTTTTGTGTTCAATGGAAAAAAAACACAAATACAGGTTTGGAATGACAGGTGTAAACATGTGAGTAACAAAACCTGCTTAATTAAAAATAGACTTTGAGTAACAAGGTTAAAGTTGGCATTAAGTCACAAGCAAAGGAACTCTCTTTATGTGAGCGAGCCTGGCTGATGACATAGCACCTACAAGTTGCAAGTCAGAGTGATACAGATAGACACGCATGCATACGCTAATAGGGAGCCTTTGGAAACATCATCTTGGTTCATTCATATTTCACTTCTTCCTTTATGGTTGATTGCTTAACTGAAGATTTTCCAAAGGTGAAAAATGTCAGTGTGTGCATTTACTAACGTCAAGTAACTGTAATGGGTGACCTCCCTTCATAGCCCCCCACCCAGATGACGGCGATTAGACCTAAGACCGCTTTAAGCTACGATTAAAACATTCCAAATGTTCATAGTTCAAATGTCGATTTGTAGCTGTTCACATCATTCACAACTGATCGCTTTCTGCTTGAATAAACACACTAATCTGGCTCTATTGCCAAAAGTAAACCTGAATGTGGAAAGTGAGCCAAGTCTCAGACGCCCAGAGAATATCAAAGGAAATTTGAATGAAAGTGCACCACTGCTCATCATTTCTCATCTCTCTCTCTCTCTCTTTTTTTTGTACTGTTTTTTTGCTTAAGGACACAGACACCCCAAGATGTACGGTGCACAGCATAAATTAGTACACCCCCTCTAAAACGTAATAAATTCAGCAATTACTCTTAACTTTCGATGACATGTTAGGATTCTTTGGAGATATAATGTTCCAACAAGTCTGCTTGATCAATTACTTAAGAAGAATGTCAAAATTATTCAGCAAAACAAGATTTTCTTATCAAAGTGATAAAATGTGTTGCAAAAATGAGTACACCCTCCTGAAAGTTACTGAATAAAAAAAATGTGTATAGGTTTAAGGCTATGAATATACTGAACCAAGACTTAATGCTGGCAGCAATGGAAGCACTTAGGAGAAAACTGTCAGGTGACTTATTTGTTAGCATAGAAGAGGACGATAGTACAAGACGAATACAAAATTATTGTTTTAAGTATGAAAATATAAACAATGGATATGTGACAAGGCTCCTGAAATAATCAGGTCTTTATTTTAAGTTTTCATTTAGTGACGAGTGACTTTTTGCTAGAAAAAGAGCCGGAGAAATACCATGCAAGTGTCTCAGAGCCGGCAAAAGCTATGAAAAAGAGTGACACTTTATCTCACAGAGTACACCGCAGCCTGCAGAAGTGACATGGATGGTTGTTGTCACCACTAGAATTTCCTACTGTAGCCAAAGCACAATAAACTCATTTAACCTCTTTCAAGGCCCATATTTATAAAATATAGACTTCTGGAAATCCATACTCTGGTCTTGAGAGACCAAGTCAATCATTTCGGATTCAAAAGCATCCAAAATGTTCTGGTGTTGTTAGAGGAGGAGTACAGTGAGAAATGCCTGGTACCCACAGTGACGTTCAGTGGTAGTAAAGCTCTTATATTGGTATGCAAAAATGCTGAAGGTGTGAGAGAGTTATGCTTTATCAATGCCTTCTTTAATTCACACACCACTGTGTGATGTAATACAAAAAACTGAAACTGAAGATGCTACCCAACCCTCATTCCCTGCATTACTGGGCATTTTTTCAGCATGACAATGAAGATATTTATTCTCCCAAGGTGAAAATCCTTTAGTGGACATGTATTTCACTCAGTCTTAACGTTCTTGAGCAGCTGTGGGGGATTCTGCAGAGATGAGCTGAGCAAAACTCCCCATTAAAGACCAGGGCATTTAAGGAGATCATCCTCCAGGAGTTAAACAGGACAGATCATGAACTTGTACACTCAGTGCCAAGAAGTGTCAGAGCAGTATACTTAAAGTTCTGGAGGACATATTAAGTACTAGAATATTATACATTTGCTGAATTAAATCTAGGGTGTACTCATTACTGCAATCCTTCTTTTAAACAAAACTGGCTAATTTACATATCTTACAGAAAATATATTTTGTTGTTTTTATTAGGAATATGTTTAATACATTTCAATTTTGCCATCTTTCCATGAATTATATTATTGATCATTAAGAAAATACACCTGTTATATTTATTTAGAGGGGGTGTACGCATTTATTCTGTGCACTGCATGTATAAAAATAATGGTAATATCCTTCCACTAGTGAGCAACTCTATCCCCTGTTGTCCTCTCACATCAAAATCCACCCATATATTTGTTTAGAAATGTTCTGGACTGTATGTTTTGGCTCGTAAACAATGCTTGATTTGCATAGGTTATTGTGATGTGTAGATAATCAGTTGTTTGGACTCTCACTCTGATGGCATCCATTCACTGCAGAGGATCCACTGGTGAGAAAGTGATATAATGCTACATTTCTCCAAATCTGACGAAAAAACAAACTCATCTCCATCTCGGATGGACTGAGGGTGAGTGAGTTATCACTTACATTTTTGAGTGAAGTGTTCCTTTAAACTTTTATTATCACTGATCAAAACCAACTTGTCATTTATTTTTGAAGCTTTAACCCTCTGTTATAAAGTAGGCAAGCACCTGCAAATCTGTACATTATGCATGTAAGCAGAAACTCTAAGCATGTGAGCATGTGCTCATGCATTTATTTATATTTTACCTATTAAGAAATAATACACCAATTTTGTTTACAATTAGTTCTCTTAACATTCAGTGAGTTCATCCTGCAAGCATACAGTCATTATCTTTACTTGGTAACTTATTTTCAGCACAGTGTTTTATAAATTCCAAAGCCTCTGAGAAGACAGTTGTTGCTATAGAGATGTAACATTTTGCTTGTTGTAGATGTGTCTTTGCAAAATGCTTCAAAAGATTAAAAGATTGTCATAACATGTATCTTCAGATATATGGTGTAGAGAGAACTCAGAGCAGGATGATACAAAAATAGCATATGTACTGAAATGTACCAAATACACAGTTGTGTATTTTACTCTATGATAATATCTGACATAAACTATAAAATTCCACCATACATAAATGTTAGGACTAAAAGTCTGGTTCTGGGACAGGGGGCAATTAAAAAAAGTTTTTGATCACTTTATACCATTTATTAACTAGGGCTGTCAGTTTAGCGCATTAAAGGAGAAGTCCACTTTCAGAACAACAATTCACAAATAATTTACTCACCTCCTTGTCATCCAAGATGTTCATGTCTTTCTGTCTTTAGTCGTAAAGATTTTTCTTCATATAATGGACTTCAGTTGTGCCCCCGATTTTGAGCTTCCAAAATGTAGTTTAAATGCAGCTTCAAAGGGCACTAAACGATCCCAGCCGAGGAGGAAGGGTCTTATCTTGCAAAATGATCAGTAATTTTTTCGAAAAATAAAAATTTGTATACTTTTTAAGCATAAAAGCTTGCGTAGCACAGTCTCTCGGATGCATTGCATTAATGTTTTAACATTAATGCATTGTTAATGCCGCGAGAGGCGAAACACACTCGTGCAAATTTGCATATTACAACTCGGGTAAACAGTGAAGACTCACCTCTGTTCTTTGCGAATGCATCACGATGAGTACATCCAGTTCCTGGATGCGCTGCTCTTAACCACAAACACACAGCCCGCGAGCTTGTGAAAGCGGGTATAAGAGCGTGCCTGTCTCTTGCAAGAAACAAGCATTAAATGCAACGATCGCATTCAACTCCCTCAAGAGCTGATATTCGCTTACTCCTCACCATACATACACAGCTTGTGAGCTGTATGAAAGTTGCGGGTATCAGAGCGTGCTTGCTTCTCGCAAAAGACAAACAATAAATACAATGAGGGCAATAAACTCCCTTGGGAGCTGAAAACGCTTGCTCTTTACCACACATCGTCACACATGAGCCGTTCTGGTGAGCAAAAATGTACACAATTCATGCTTTGCTACAGACAAAAGGTCCGTTTTTGAAGATGAAGAAGAGGATGATGTGTTCGACTGGCGCCCTTTTATACTATGTGGTCGTGCTGGTATGACGTGCCGGCAGCGAAGAATCGTGCCGGCAGTGACGTCATAGGCTGTCGCCGGCCAGTACTATGTAGTTTTTGTATGTAGGCTTCAGAAACGGGTCACATAGGAGACGTTCCCCATAGCGACCTCTAGAGGACGCAGTTCAAAGTTCCCTTGAAAGGGAACCTGTCCCTAACCAGCCCAGCAAAAGTGTTTTACAAATTAACACAACAAGTACAAGTTTTTTTTTTTTTAAATTAAAAACATAATACTTAATACTTCATCAGAAGCCCATTTTCCAGAAGTTGATATGATTTTTTAGGGTCTTAATGAAAAGTCTATAATATACTTTGGTTAAAAATTCTCAAATGTAGTGTTAAACAACACCCTTTTTACCTTGTCAAAATGAGCTCTGCAAAAATCAACTCATTCTGATGGATTGTTCCTTTAAATGCAAATGAGCTCTGTTCGCCCCACCCCTCTCTTCTCTCTGTGGAGTGACTAGCTGTGCTCTGAGAGATTGTTTACTTAGTTAGCCACGAAACTCGCTAACTAGCATGTTATTAGGAAAGGTGATTGCAGAGATTCATAAAAAACCTTTTATACTCACTTTTGCTGTAGGTGAAGCTGGATCACGAATGATTTGCATGAACATAGATGTATTTATCGGGAGGCGCATTCCCTTTACAAACAAACATAATCCACTGCATCTTCAGCTGCTCAGATGTCGGGGGTAAATGACGACCACTATGTTCATTATTACATCCAGCAACAACACCTCAATGGCTCAGTCTGAGATATTCTTGTCTAACTTACATCCCTGCTCCGGAATCAAAACAATGGCGGTGGGACTGTTACAGCTGATGTAGGTAAGTCTGAGTTAAGACGCTCACGTCAATCAACTATCGTGGGAGCGGCTTCTGTCGGTATGGCTTGATTTGAAAAAGGGGACATTATTTTTACAGATGACCCCTTTGAAGACATCTACTATAATACAAACTAACCCCTGGCACAGACAACCGATTATATTTAAACAAATGCAATTTTAATCTGAAAAAAAAAAACACTACTAAACTGACAAAGAGAAAGACAACCACAACAGTGAATTTGTCAGTCACGGACAGTGATGTCTTTCATGTGTCATTCTTTCGTAACATCTTCTGTTGTATGCATCAGTTTTTCATTTGCACTTTGCACTCTTTCTCCACAATATAATCTGTGAATCTGTACGCTTCTGTTCACAGACGAGAATATCAGAGTAAAATCAATTCTATAGGAGCGTCTGTCAGATCAGATAGCAGCCTCACTGACTCTGTGCCCACACTTCACCTTGTCCCTGCATCTCTAAGGATTCCATCCGTCACGCTGATAAGCAAACAGCAGACATTTAGTCACAGTATCTCCCTGATTCATGCACAGTACACCCCACTAATCTCTCCCAGCCAATGATAACCAGCAAATGCAGACAGACTCAGAGGATGACACATACAAGCACAGAACAGAAGCCAGTTTGTCCATTCAGGTACTTTTCTCGTGACACCTGAGTGTGACATGTTGTTCCATACCAGGAATTGCAGGAATTGCAGCTATCGGACATGATAAGCCACTGTTGACACAGCAGTGGAACAGTATACATTTTTCCAGTCGGCCTGTTCTTTGTCCTGATTTAAGGCCTTTTTTTTGTAACAGAAATCAGCTGTTTAGAATGACTTAAAAAAGCAGATCAGAGCTTTGCATAAGCTTTGTATTCTGAAATGATACATCAAAAATGACAAATCCTGGAATATATAAATACTTAAAACAGTCACCGGATGCAAAAATTCACTTTTACGTTGTTTGAACATAATTGTGTGTTGGCAGTGTGTGTACACATCCACCCTATAATGACAAAAAGCCACTCAGTGGTTTTCATTTAATCCCTTTAAATAATATCCTCTTATTCAAATCAGGCCATTCTCAGCTTTGTGGCTATGTGACGTCACACAGACCAAGGAAGCTCCCACAATAGTAGATTGACACCGCCGTCTTATCTTAGACCCACCCTGAGTGAACTGTAAGCAGTCTGTCATTGTGTTGATACCAAAGCAGGAGAAGACAAGTATGTCTCCTAAGCAATTGAGTTGTTCTGTTGTTGGAGGTAATAATGAACATAGCAGTTGTCTTTTACTCCCGGCATCTGAGCCACTGAAGAAGCAGAAGATTAATGTTACTTTCGTTTTTGAAGGGAATGCACCGATACTCGATGCGTCTAAGTTCGCACAAATCATTTGTGATGCAGCTTCACCTACAGAAGACATGAGTATATGTTTTTTAGCCTGGTTTTCATAAGAGTACCTGGAGATTTGGTTCGGTTCTCACGCTACACGTAATGTAACCCATTAAATATAACTTAAAAATAAATAAATAAATAAATAAAAATAATAGTGACAATAATATCATTGGACTTTAAAAAAAAATTATAAAATAATAAACAAAATAATAAAGTGTGGTAATACTATTATATTTTAAAGTAAAAAGGCATATTAAATAAAAATACAATCAATTAATAGTAAACGTAAAAATAAAATGATAATATTTACTTTTTTTTTAAATATAAATTTTCATCATTTTCAAACCTAAATTAGCAAGCTTTTTTTTTTGGCGGGTTGCCGGCAAGTAAATGTACGTGCTGATGGGTTTAGTGCTTCCGATTGTAGAGCACTCTGTGAAGAGCAAATGCAGCAATGTCACATTTTTGCATTGTGTTTTGAAAACAGCAGCTAATAGCCTAAAATTATGCTTTCAGTTTGAATAGAAATCTTATACAGTATTACAGTTTGTCGATATAAAATGGTAATTGTGCATTAACTGCTGTCAACCATGTCAGTACGCAAATCTGAGTACTTTACATCTGAATCTGAACTTATTTACACAGGGTGTTTCATTAATTTGGTTGTGCATGTGGACCTCCTGATCACTTATGTGCACACCTGAAGATAAGGGTTTTTATGCATCTTTGCAAATCACCTTTATTAAAAATGTGCTAGTTGTCAAGTTTCGCTGCTAAATGCAGTTAAAGTAAACATTATGGCTCGTCACCCCTCAAAAGAGAGTGGCAGGGTGAGCGGAGCTCATTAACTTTTAAAGGAACACGCAACAAAACAGGTTGCTGTAAACAGAACTGATTTTTTTAAAAAGGGCGTTTTTTTACACTACCGTTGAGAAATTTGAACCAAAACATGTTATAGACTTTTAATTAAGACCCTAAAGAATCATATCAACTTGTGGAAAATGGGCATCCGATGACAGTCCACCCTTAATCCTAACCATTTGTGGGCATAGACAAAGTGCATAAAAATTAGCCACCCGTTCACCAAAATGTAAAATACTGTAGTTATGAATTGCAGTGGGATTGTGTTGGAATGCTATGAGTGCCATTTGTGGTGACAGTAAAGACAAATTATAAATTAATTCTTTGTAACATTAAGCTGATTAAAAATAAGCTTCTTATCAGGGCTTTAAGGTACATGAATGGATAATTGACTATAATCTGTACATGTGGTTAATGGTCTAATATTTCGGTCTAATATTACTGGTCTAATATTATTAAGCAACAGCTTTGGCGATGACTCAAAAGATATGTCATAAATGCTGAAGAATTTTCGTTATTTCTAGTTGGTGATTCATCAAACATAGTATATTTCATAAATTATGATACATTCGAAAACCCTTGGAAGTTTATATTCATTTAAAGGCATCAAAATATATAATGATTTCATTTAAAACATTTCTCTAAAGTTTTAATATTTAATCAAAAGATTGTCTCTGTTAACAATTTTAAATTCTTTCACACTAAACAAGATTTTTACTGTTACTGTGTAATTTAATCCACCATCAGATGACTGGAATAGCATTCAACCAGCAGCAAGCTGCATCATTCACACACATTGTAAAATGATGAGGTAGTTTTTCAAGAGGTTACATCAGGATAGAAATGACATGTTGCTTCTTGACTTGCTGTTGATATTTTCCCAAGAGAACTGTTGTAAAGACACTCAGGAAGCTCTTTCTTGATGCCATTGGCATAATTCATTGGAACAGACATCAAAGGAAAACAAAGTCAGAAATCAAATATCATGTTTTCTTCGGTATGTTGATACTATCACTTTCACTGAAAGAAAAAAAAAAGTTGTGTAAGTGTGTAATGTGAAGTAGTGCAATAATATTTGAAATATATCAACATATCAAGAGTTACAAGAGAAGCTGCTTCAGCACCCAGTGACAGTCACAGAACAACTTACAGCGAGGTCAGATGGCTGGGACTAGAGGTTGCAGTGAGATTTGTACTATTGGTGCTCAGCCAGCCAGGGTCCTGGGAAATGAAATTTGGGATGAGAAAACTACAGCCACTGATCAAATGAATCAAACCTTATGATATAGTGAAAGCAGTAAATAAATACCAGATTTGAAATCTCTGTTGCATGCATTTCAGTCATGGCTAATTTATCATGTTAATACATTTGATGATGTTAATATATTTGGTTTCTATATGGTGCTACACAGATATAGTGTGGACTACTGCAAATAGACACACAGATACTCTGCTGTGAGCACGTAAGATATACTGCTGCTGCTACTGCATGAATAGGCATCGTAAATCCGATAGCAAATCTAAACAGGTGGAGCTGGGGGAGGTGGAGGGTCTCAGAGGAACTGCAGGACCAGTTTATAGTAAGCCAGGCTATTCAAACGTCATGCAAGCAAGACAGGCCAATCAGCTTGACGTAATTGCTAGCAGATTGCATGTAAAGGATCAGTCGGTGCCATCTAGAGTTTAAAGACTGAATTAAATATTTCAATTACCTGTAATTTGTCTTTGCTTCACTCTTCCGCCAAACCAGTCATGATCCGTTGAACATGACAAAGCAAATTATAACATCATGTGAAGAACAGGCATTCAGGCCTGCAAATGATGTGTAGAATAAGTCACATATAGGTGTAGAAAATCTGGATTTTGCTGGCTTAATACCTGAAAAATCTGGTTTCTGCCGACTGAATGAGAATAGCCTGGGGTCAGGATTTTCAGGTAATAGGAATGATGACTCACATGACACATTACCATTGCTCTGCTGAGGTCCTCTTCATGGAGTAATAGCCATCAAAGAGATGAATGTACAGTTTACCCCACCCATCCATAAACCGGGTCTTAATTATCAAAGAAAGCGAAACGACTTTGTATGAGTCAGATCACATCTACTCAGCTTTAACAAGCACATGTGCACAGTGCCAGACAAATGGATATACCTGCCCATGAGTCAGATTGTCAGAGTAAGATTGATCTCATTCTTTGAAAGTAATGTTACATTGTCTTTTAGGTCTGTTTAATATGAGGGAGAGTGGATCTTGTGTTTACATAAGGCTTAATTGTATTTAGGTGTGTGTGTGTGTGTGGATGCATGTGTAAGCAGGCCTGACAAAGGTGTGTTTCAGGTTTCAGCAATCAGACCACAATATAACATGCCAGGTAAATGTCTAAGAGTATTAGAATTGTTGTCTTGCATTTCCAAACCTATTTTCTCAGTTCTTCTATTTTGGCAGTAGAGTTACAGTCGACTGATGTCTATGTAGGACAGGCATAATTAGTGGTATCAAAGAGTGCTGGAACCAAATGAGAAGAACAGCCTGTGCTGATCTTTTGTTAAAGGTTAGTCAGGATCAGCACGACCTGCATCCTTTTTTCAAAAGGTTTTATTTATATTCTTGACAGACATGTATGTTCGCTAATGAGATAATTAGTCACTGGAAAACAAAGGGGAACGAAAACCAAAAGTGTCTGGCAAAGTAATGACTAATCTGAATAACTGTTCAATAAGGGCACGGCACCGCCACACGATACGAAACATCTGTCAAATCGAACGGCTGTGAAAATTAATGTGTAACAACATCGAGTGGACATTATTGGCAATAAAGTAAATCAAAAAGCTTAAGTGCTATGCTGAGGAGGCCAGAAGTTTGTTGCGAAAGGAATCAAGCTACTACTGGCAGACTTTTCCTTGATGAAATTCCCCATTCTCAAATTCCACAGAATTAATCTCTGAACAGAAGCTCATTCCAACCCCATGTGAGTGACTGCTCAAATCCAAACAGGAAAAGCCGCACAAACCTCAGAATGTTATGAATTATGAAGTGTAATAATTACATATGGAGAACATGAAATATTCATATTGATGTCAGGGTTGCCTGCAGAATAAATAAGTTTGGGGATTTAAATGCAGCAATCTTTCAAAAAAGCAAAAAATACTCCATAGTATGATAAACAAAAGGTGGGGTGGTTCTTTTTCAAAAGGTATCTCTCTAGATTTTACCCTGATAAAAAAATGTTTGTAAAGAAAAGGCAGAGCAGGGAATGACGTAACAGATGGGACTCATTTACGGCATTTCTACCAGCAAATGTGTTGCATTACTATTTAAAAATAGATGTTGTTTAATGTTGTGTATTGTCTAAAAATATCGATTTTTCCCTCTTTGGTTTTCAGGTTTTACTTGAAGACTTGAATTGTAATGACTGCCATTCATACATGCCACATGAGGAGACAAAGTCCTCCTATATATATAAATTCATATCCCAGTCATGTTTTCCTTGTTAAATAAACATAACTTACATTTATACTCAGGAAAAAAAAAAAAAAAAAAAAAAAATATATATATATATATATATATCAGTTTTTACATTAACAATGTAATCAATATTCCACTTATTGAAGCAGAGTATGAATATCATCAAGTCACATTAATTCCAAAATAATAACTCAAGGCAGTAACAATTGAAACAATATGTTTTACTTGATGATCAAAGCTCTGTAAAAATTGGTCACAGACATAGATTTACCTTAAATTTCAAGCTGATTCTCATTACTCATTAAAAAACTTTCACAGATCATGTTTTCATGCTATTTTAAGTCTTATTTTGATGTAACAAAGTGGTTAAATGTAAGTGTGTGAGTTGTTTCCTTAATTCTTTTAATTAGTCTTCCCTTTAACGCCATTATATTGTTCATTCAGACTGATTTGCGATTGGGAAACATGCACAAACACAAGAGGTGGGATTTATCGCATGAACCAATCACAGTCGATCATAACCAGTCATATCCAATAATATCGCGATGGAGGAATTGCATCCTCTCACATGACTTTCCTCCATTCATTCTCAATTACTCCCCACCAAACTCTTACTAGGCATGCTAGAAACTTTCAGGCAAGTGTTGAGGCAAGTTAGAACTATAGACTCTGCAGGACACCAGCCCTCCAGGACCGAGTTTAAGTCCCCCTGCTTTAGGGGGTCTGTTAAAACTCAATGGGCTCAGGAGAGGTGAGAGAGATGCGAACTTCTGTTGTAACTTTATCTGCTGGTGTCGCTGTTGGACAGTGTTTCTTTGGGAAATTAGTGATTTCTACATTTCTTAATGTTATATTGTAATACTGGCATTGTTTTTTTTTGTACTACAATTTTTTTTCACCCATTATTTTGAGAAGGCACTGCCTCCCTTGGCTCCTCAGGGGGAAACGACCCTTTCATCTGCAAATAGTAAGACAGCCTCTGGTTAAAGGTACTTGTAGAAGGGGACACCATTTGTAGGGGTGTTCCAAAAGAAAATGTACACCTCTCTTCGCGAAAGACCCTTCCACTAGTTCACTAGAGAAGAGTACATGTGACAGTTACTTCAAGGAAGTAATTTGGTCATGTGAGCCAGGGTGTTAAGTCCTTGCAAATCATTTAAAAGTTAGATCTTCCAAGAGAGTTCTGTCCCCTTAAATCTACCCCTAAACCTACCCCTCACACAAAACTACAGCCAGTTTTAGACTTTTCCAAAATAAATAAATAAATAAATAAAAATTCTGTTTGATTTATAGGGTTGTTTTCTCATGGAGACCAAAAAATGTCCCCACAAAATTTATTGGAATTACTACTTGTGGGGAAACTTGATTATCATATCGTAGGGAATTTTTCAACTATTATCTAATGTGAATGTCAGTGTGACCTGTTGACTGTTATGAGAACAAAAGCACATTACAGCTCAGGATGAAATAATGACATTGCTTTATGATTCTCACGGGTATCAATGTGTCAGGACATCTGTTAGATAGCTTCCCTGTTGTAAAGTGTTCCAAGCTTCAATGCTTTCCTGACATGCTTACTTGACAAAACCCCCTCTAATCTCAAAAAGAAAGATTAAATATTTAGACTAGCAGAAGTTTAGAGGATGAATGTTTGAATCTTAAAGAAGAGCAAAGGATAAATACATAAAATCATTACACTTCACGTTTTTGTGTGACGTCTTTGAAAATGACCTTTTACTTCAGATTAAGCACAGCTGGGATAGTACGTACACAGCTTTTTAAAATCTTTTGTACAAGAAGCACTGAACACACTCTTTCATACACACATACACCCTTCCTTTAAGTCCACTAAAGCTCCACCAGCACATCGCCTCATGGATGAAATGTGAGAGGGTCCAGGTGGAGAACTGTGCACTCATTGACACTCTATCACTGTTCTCCTCCATTTCATCTAAATTAAGACTAGCACAGTGGAAAAACGTCTTATTATAAATATAGTATGTCTTCACCTGGCAACGCTTAAAGAGCACTGGTCAGAAGACCTTGTGTCTGTTAACTAGACCTGTCAGGAGGTTCTCAAGGCTGTTATGCCTTTATATATTATATAATCAGATGTTCAAAAATCATTTGTATATGTGTCTACATTAGGTGAAACTGAAACTCACAACAACATGTGGAGGATGTCATATAATCTGATTGGATGAGCAGTATCACTTCTGTGTTTGCTAAATTCCAGGCTAGAACTGAGTGATTTTACAAGAAGTTTTTTTAAAGAACTCTTACTCTTAAGAACTCTTATTATCTGTATACACAGAAGAAAGTGAAAGAGTGAGTCCTTCTGACTTCATCCTCGCATGGAGTTACGTAAACTGTGGGTGTGACCACTGAGGGGGCCCAACTTCTGGTCTCTCAACTGAGGATGTTGATACCTTTCTTCACTCCACAGCTCTCTCCATGAGGAAACGTCCTCCTGAAGTGGAAACTTTTCACTTCATTGTGTGGAGACTGCGAGATTGACTCTGAAGGTATACATGGCGGCTATAATCACTTACCAAGCCCATTTGGGTGGTCAGTCATTAGGGAGGAACCCGCTGGTGATACATTTCCTCCATTGTGCTTTAAGGCTGAGGCTTGCTCTACGCACTAAGGTCCCAACATGGGATCTGGCCATGGTCCTGGAGGGGACCTCTTGAGGAAGATCCTGAGTAGTTCCTAAGACAGTGTTTCTTCTTACTATTTCTTATCTTAAGAGAGTTGGTGATCTTCAGGCCCTTTCAGTAGCCCCTTCATGTCTGGACATGTCTGCACCTGGGATGGTCAATGCATTTGAAGTAAAAGTATTTGATGGACATACTATGTGTCAGGAGCATTCACTCAGTTTCTCATTTTTGACCGAGATGGCTTTTAGCTGGTTTTGCATCTGAACTCTTCAAGTACATCTGAAGTTCTGGATCAGATAATGGCATCATAATTATTTCAAATTTCACCACAATATGAATAATAAAATGACACTGTAAAATACAGGTTGGGTTACGGTTCTTAGTATTGTGCAAGACAAAACAATACACCTAGTGTTGAAAATATTGTACCACTTTGTGGTCATCAAATTTCATTGGAACACGTTCATACTGTAATTAATGTGATTAAATACACATGTGGTTACTATGTAAACTAAAACAGACTTACAGTAATACATCCACTTAAATATTAGTATATGTGATGACGAAAAGTAAAGTTAGTTTTAAAATAATAAAACCTCCTACTGCATTTGTTTGGAAGAACCAGTTGATTAGACCTTTTGCGTCTAATACAATGGCAATGACATTTTTAAGTGTGACATAAGTTGCCGTACAATGTGTTCTTTTTTTTCCTCTCTCCAAGGTCTGATGATTCACACAGTAATTTTTATCCTTGATGTAACAGCATTATTCTTTTATTGCTTACAGCAGTGTTCGTCAGAGAACACAAAGTCAATAAACTATGCTTACGCTAGCAGCACAAACCAAACTGCATAAAAGTGTGGGATGTTTTAGACTCTGATCTTAAAAATTGGCACTTCTACAAAAAAATATTCATAATGCCTCACTGGGACTCTACTGTAAATTATCCTATTGGCAACTCGGCTGTCTAGACATGGAGACGGTGAAAAATAATTAGTCTGCTTTTTTCTGAGTGAACATCTCTAATGAGCAGGAGGCAGCTAATGAGGGAAAGATGGCAAAAAAAAAAAATTCTTCCTTCTTTTATCCCAATGACAGATGACTACATTTGCATCGATTCAAGTAGCAGGTCTCATGCTAGGAAATATGTTTCCTAATTGTGTTTTCATAGTTCTTGTAAAGGAGTCACCTTTCGTCACCTTATTCTGGAACTCCAGTTCAACTTTAGGACATTTACAGGGTGTTTAAATTTATTATGAATCACTTAATAAACTAACCATGACCCAATAACCTGTCCATGACCACAGAGAGTACCACTATGACGCGATGCTGATGCCGACAGCTAGCGGTTGGGGTAACCCTCGGTCACATGGTTTCTTGTCTAATCTTACATGCTGTGGAAACACCTGGAGTCAGCAAAGTTGCAGATGGACGGGCATATCGCCTCTCTTTGGATCAAGGTCCTGCAAGTTGTACAAACGTTTAGGTCACATGGGGGAATTATTCATTTAGCAGATGGATTTTACAAATGAAGAAAGCAACAAAAGTGATTCATCCCATGCAGGTAGCAACATTAAAAGCGCTGCAATATGAAAATGAAAAAGGACAATAAAAGAATAGCTTAAGATGTATATTTTTTAAAATACTAAAATAGATGATGAATGCATTATGTTTGTTTATATAAATAAAACTAATAATTTATGTTTATTGTCATTTGAATAAATTTATATAAATGATTTTAATTTATTTGAAACATAACTTCCTGTATACTTCCTGTATACAGTAACTCAAACAATGCCATGGTCATTTGTTTGAATCCCCGAATTGAAAAATGTACAGCTTGAATGCACAGTTAGTCGCTTTCTCAGGAAAAAAAAAAAATATATATATATATAGCTTAAATACAGTGTTACAGTGTTTATTTTGTATAAAAGTCCTTGCCAAATGCATGAATGTAACAGTAAATATAGTTCCCAATCTTTTAAATGACTTCCACGACTTCAGTCCTTCTAGATAATGGTAAATGAACTCGGCTTGCTGTCTTCGAAAGAGGTTCGAACCCGAGGCTCAGCTCAAGCTCCAATTTAGGTCCCCTCCCCCAAGATTGTATAATTGTACGGTATGAAGGAGGAATGAAAGAAACAGGAGGAGAAGAGGAGGTGGAGGGATGCCAAAAAATTGTGACTGCTGCTTATATAGTGATGATTGATGGGACTGAATGATTAGGCTCCTCCCAAACCTGCATTTGGAACTGCATATTGATCGGGATATGACGCATGTAGGAGGTGGTGTTGTTTTTCCTTTACTTTAAAGGAGGTCATTCCTTCTGCAGTCTTTCCCCAGTGCCATGTCGTTCCACCTCCGTCAAGTGAAAAATATCACCACCATATTAGATTCTCACGATGTATCACTCTCTCTTATCAATTTACTTGCTCTCCGTAAATGGCAGATCTCCTTTTGGCTGACCTCTCTGAACACAGGCATGCCCTGGCAAAGGTACATTGGCAAATCTGAGTCATCAATGAACCTTTATGAAAGCGCCGACAATTCCTGCCTTTGCTCGGATTGATTGATGCATTCTGGAGTGGTTGCAACAACGTTATTTGGCACTGTCTTTAAGGTAACATGAGACAAACTAGATGTGACTTTCTCTAAATTGTTAAGTCCTGTTTTTTTTTTCTTCTTGTGGTTGTTAATTTGTTCATTTTACTTCTGTAAACTGACATATTAGCAAGTGAAACAATATGAAAATCCAACTGCTTGGTTGCTATATTATCAAAAAAAATGTACACTATATGAAGAGTTTGGTTCCAAAACACTATAAATCCATTTTGATTAGTTTGAGTACAAATGTGTTTTCTTTACCAAGAAAGTGGCAAGATGAAAACCACTATTTTCTGTTTCAAACTTTCCCATAGCATCTTTAGGTTACAGTAACATTAAAAATTCAAATCCAGATTTTGATTTTTAAAGATTTATTATAAAAACTATTATTTTTTCCACAAAATGCAATAAATCCATCAGGGCTCTATGCTAAAAAATTAGCCTTCGCATTACGAGGTGATATTTGACTCCTTAAAGTGAATTAAAGGGGGATTTTGTTTTTACCTTTGTAATGGCATTTTTGTAACTTTGGTGGCAAGTCACTGATTTAATTACTAGATCATATCATTCATTTGATTTGTTCAAACGGCTGATTCATTCAGGAATAAAGCAAGTCTTTATGAATGGGAAATTGAATCACTGACTCACTAGATTTGTTTAAAATGCACGTTCATTCATAAACGAAACACAGCTGTGTTGGAATGGAGATGCACAGCGGCTCAGTTGTGACTTGTTTCAAACTATTTTTGACGTCGAAATAGAGCAAAATCAGGCAATAGTGTAATGGTCGGACAATGTAAGTAACTTAATATTAAATTAAACCAATATCTCGTTTACAAACTTCCTTAAAAATCATTAAAAGTTGTCACTCATCTTAGTTCATCGCGTTCTCACAAAGTTCCATTATAATCAACGCATCTCTCTACACTGCACAATCAATCTCTTATTTACAATCTCTCTACACTTTGTTTATGAAGAGATTCGTCAGATATATCTGTGATACATTTCTTAACATTGCAAAAACACATAGAAACCTTTGAAGCTCCTCTCAGCGAAAACACAAATATGCTGATTGGGTCAGTCGCACTGGTGCTCCTAAATATTTTTTTCAGAGTCGCACGCAGTGTTTTGTGTGTTTGTTGATCACACAGTACAAAGTAGATGAGGAAAACAAGGAATGTGGCGTGTATTCAAAGAGCTGCCTTTACTGTTTACAATGCGTGGAATGGTGCGCTGAGATTGGTTAAGCGGATATATCGCATTCTGCAGAGAAGTGAGACTGGCGTTTGTCGCAGAAAAATAGGGAAAAAACATGACAAATTTAAAATGGACAATACCGACCAGATACAATACTGATTTTGGCAGAGACTCCTTTTTTTTTTTAAATGGCGTTTATCGCGTTTTTGAAACCAAACTCTTCATATTATTGCGCTTCACAAGGCCCTTGATCTTTATTTTTAAAATTTGGCTGTACAATGCATCCTCCTTTACGTAAAGCAATATATGTAATATATCAAACCTCAACTGCCTGATTTATTTTGTTGTAAAATCTAACTATTTTAGCACCTTGATATTCCATAATCAATCTTCCAAAAATATAAACTGTATTATCAGAAAGCAATATATTATATCCAGCTTTATCTGCACGCATCTCAACTGCTTGGTGGTCGCAAAATGTAACTACATTATCAGTCAGTCAGGTATATAAGTATGACTGACATAAAGCAATATATACTATATAGCAAATCTTGTCTGCATAGGTGCCTATACTGTAACAAAAAATAAAAATTAAATAAAATAACTAGTAAATGTTATTAAGTCCAACTAGTAAATGCTATTAAGTAAATACAACTAGTTTATGCCACAATAATACTAATATAAATAAGAATAAATAAATCTGAATGATATTCGCTGGACCAAGCAGCATGTTGCATCGTGATGTGGGCGTTTACATGTTGGCATGTATCATGTGGATGATTATCGTTTAAATATCAAGCGTTGCACAAGGTTACGACCACATTACAGAT
>JAHKKF010513050.1:18392-32704 GCA_019740295.1 Labeo calbasu | reverse complement strand
TTATATTAATTCTCTAATATTTTATATTAATTATATTTTTGTATATATTATATTCATTTTAACACATTATAATTATATTGTATTATATTTTATCCATTTTATTTAAAGGATTTATGGTACTGACTTTATTGAATTTATTTTAGAAAATGTATTTTTGTTACAATAAAACATTTATTTTTGATTTAAATATTTTATTTTGAATCTAAATATTTTAGTTATATTTATAATATTTTTAATATTTATATATCAATTGTAATAATTTCATTAATTCAAAACAATAATTTAATAAATTCATTAACTGTAACAAAATTAAACAAAAAAGTAAAACAAAAACTGAAATGGAATTAAAAATGAATTAAAACTATATAGAGAGTAAAAAAAATAAAAACGCAGAACTAAGTAGGTTTTTTGTAAAATAATAATAAGAAAATACGAAGAAAGTATAAAAAATAAAAAACAGAAGTTGATTTAAAATATTAATAAAAAATATAATAGTATCTCATATGATAATAAAATAACACTAAACTTATCTTAGATAAACGGCGAAAGTCGAAAGACCTTCCAAAGTCTAAATATTTTTCGTTTAGAAACTAAATCTTTCACCAAAAATAAATGACATTTCTCTGACATTTCTTTCTTTCTGCTGTATCGAAAACGTACCGAACCGTGAATTTTACGATGGTACCATGATTCAGCGACGCTAGTAGCATTTCAATCAATGTTATGTACTATATTTATGTATTATTAAAAAAACGTGTAAAACAATGAATAAAAATGAATTTAGTAGATCCTGGGTGAATATTCAGTCTGAGTCAGAGACTAAATCAGTACTAACTACCCACCATAACCCAAACTGAAGCTGGTCTTGTCAGCAGGGTTATGAGATTTGTTGCTTTGCTCGTGTGTGTTCCTTCGCTGTGGTCCTTCACACTTAATTAATTCGCTTGTAGATGGGCTTAACAACTAATTAGCTGGTGTCCTGGTCTAGCGGAGGTGAGTAATTAAGGAAATTAGGTGATGTAGTGGCAATCTCGAGCGAGTGTTTAGGACCATCGTTTCTCACTAGGCCGGCCCTGCACTCGAGAAAATTGACCATTCGTTCTTCTCGACGAGATTACGTTTGGCTGAAAAACAAAACGCTATTTACATCTGCCACAAAGAGAAAGAGAGTGCACCTAATGGATTACGATAGTCGAAGATGAATTTGTTTGTGTGCCTGGTTTACCCAGTAAAACCTCCCTATTTCCAGACCTGTATTAGAACTAATGGGAAATTGACCGAAAAGATAAATATGGATGCACTTTTGTTCTGGCAGCGATCATTTAGATTGCCGCTGACTGCATTGAGTCATTAACCGTCTCTGACAGGACCTAGAAAATCCAACGGGAGAGAGCGATCTGAATGGCTTTCTGAGCCGCATGCATTTACAACACAACTCTCAGCAAGAACGAATCATTAATTGTTGTTTTACTTTCGCTCGGGTACAACAGGTTCTTCCTATAAACCCATTTCCTGTAATGTCCGCAGTACATGTGCGTCGTTTTATTACAGACTGGTTCTTATTTTATTTCTGCCCTTTTTATGAATAGGAGCCAGAGCGAGATGGAAATAAGGAGGATTTGCGTCCACCACATGAGAACCGCAGCTGAGATTACGTGTGCTTCTAGGTCCAAAAACTGAAAGAGCTAAAGTTTTATGTTTTAAATAAACAACCATTTGTATATTTAGATTTTTCTATAGTTATTTTCATGAACACAGTTATGCATATCCCCCTCGTTTCTATTACTCAAATGCAAAACATTTATTTATAATTATATATGTCAATTGTAAAGTATTTATACAGCACAATAGTATTTGTTGTATTGTAGTATGTTTTTAAATTATTAAAAATTGTATTTTGAATTTGAATATTTTATTTTTTTGTAAAATTTTGTATATTAATATTGTAATAATAACTAATATTTTTATTTTTTGTGTAAACAATTTATTTGTATAATTTTATTGTTCATCTAAATATTTTAATTTAATATTTTTAAACTTAATATTGTAATAATAGTTAATATTTTTAGATTAATATTTTATTTCTTTTATTTATGGTGTTTGTATTACTGACCTTATTTCATTCCTTTGTTCAGTTTGAATTTAAATAGTTTATTTTTACAATTTTATTTTTAAAAGTAAAACTGTAGAACTTTTTAAATTTAAATATTTTTGTATAATTTTAGTTTTAGTTCAAAATACTTTAATGTAATATTTTTAATATTATTATTTTAATAATAATTCATATTTTTGTGTTGATGTGTAGTACTTACTTTAATTTATTTATTTTATAAAATGTGTTTTTGTTTATTTTATTTTTAATTTAAATATTTTATTTTTATAATTGTATTTTAATTTAATATTTTTACATTAATATTTTATTTCATGTATAGTGTTTGTAGTACTGACCTTATTTCATTTTTTTTTTAATGTATTTTTTATATATTTTTTCATTTATATTTTTATTATTTTATTTTTATTCTAAATATTTAAATATATTATATTTTACTTACAGTATTTGTAGTAATTTTTTCATTTATTTCATTTATTATTTTATTTTCTTATTTTATTTTTAATTTTAATTTATTTTTTATAATGTTATTTTTATCTGAATATTTTATTTAATATTTTAATATTAATTAATATGTTATAAAATATTTGTATTTATTTTTTATTTTATTTTTAGTTACCTCATTGCATTACAGTATTTTTATTAGTTAAACTTTTAATATTTTTTTTTACATTTTTAACTAATAAACTAATAAAAAAATATTTTTTCTTTCACTGTAAAATGGTGGCGGTGGATATGTTTTAATGAAATCCACCTAAATATTAAAGTTGTACTTATTTTACGTTTTAACACTAGCACAATATAATATTTTGTCCTTGTAAAAGTACTTTGCATATAACATATATGTAATATGATATATGTAATATTTTTTTTCTTATGAAAAAAAATTGCAATAAGGCTTAATGGACGGAAATGTGATTAAATTGTAATAAGTTTGCCTATATTGAAACTGCACATTATTTAGCTGGTTGCAGCTCTAAATTCAGTTCATGAGACAGAACATGTGAAGAAGGTCATGCTCTCCACTCAAGAAAGCCACTGTCTCTGTGACATCTGCTAACTTTCAGAGAGTCTTGGTAAAGCGTTGGACATTTAGTGGGAAAACAAGCACACAAACGACCCCGTTACAGGCCTCCAAGCTTTGCGACAAGGTCAAACGCTGGATATCTCCAGTTAGCACTGCCAAGGAACGCGACATGTCATCAAGTGTTTGCCTAATCCGCATTTGAATTGCATCATATCAACACACAAACACAACCCCACAAGTCCTGACCTCCGTCTTCACAGGAGCCCATAACTATGGAAATATTCGCATGTGGGTTGCATCCCACCGGCTGATCACTAAAGTTACGGCTCAGATATAAATAGATGTATTTTGACTCAAAGGCGGAAATTCTCGAAACACTTTACGAAGGCTTGTCTATTTTAGCATTGCCATCGGTTTCTGCTAGATTCCCTTAGTGAATCGTGTGTTAAAACAAAGCAGACAGTAATAAACACAGTCCAAATAAATATTGTTTTCAGTGGAACTAGGTAATTTCCTGTAATACTGGTCACTTGTACTCTTTCTGTGTCTTTTGTTAGTTAACTGCACTTTACACCTACCGTTATTAGTGTTATTTTAGAAGCTTTGAGATACTATTTTAGTTTTTAGTAATATTTTGAATTAATTTCTTTGAAGGCACTTTAAATCAATATGTATTTTATTTCATTTTATTTTTTGGCATGTAGGTTGTGGTGTTGGGATAAGAATTACTAGTTAAAAAATGAGAAAACGTAAATTCCTTGTACCTTGTTTTGATGAAAAAAAAAAAAAATAGTAATAATAATAACACACACACACACACACACACACATACAGAAAAAAAAAAAAATATATATATATAATAACAATATAATAATAAATAATAAAATAATAAATAACACACACACATATACATATATATATGTATATGTATGTGTGTGTGTGTANATAGTAATAATAATAACACACACACACACACACACACACATACAGAAAAAAAAAATATATATATATATATAATAACAATATAATAATAAATAATAAAATAATAAATAACACACACACATATACATATATATATGTATATGTATGTGTGTGTGTGTAATTTTATACATATAATTTTTTTATTATTTATTTTATAAATAATATTATATATATATAATTTTATTAATTTTATTTTATTAACATTTGTTGGGTGTTTTTTTAGGGGGGGGAGCAATGTTATTTTTTTATTTATTTTATTTTTTGTAAATGTCTATACAGTCTTTATTCATTTTTATTTAAGTTTTAGTTATTTTAGTACAAAGTTTCAAGTCTAAGTTTCATTTGAACTTAATGAAAATGAGAAATATTGCCTTGGCATCTAGCTGAAATTAAATATTTTGTATGTATATTTTATGTATATATTAAATAAATAATTATTTATTTACAAAATGAAAATAAATATTTATGTACAAAATATTATATGTATATAGTAAATTATTTTATTTCAAGTACCTTGTTTCGATAAGAATAAATAAAAAATATATATTTTATTAGAATTTGTAATTTTTAATATGAATTTTTTTTTTATTTTTGTTGTTTCTTTGGCAATTTTATGAATTTTATCAATTTTTTTTTTTTTTTAAATGTCTATACAGTTTTTATTCATTTATTTATAGTAATATAGTCTATTTATAGTCTATTTAGTAAATATTTATTTTTATTTCAAGTAATAAAATTTTTTTTGTTGTTTCTTTTCCAATTGTATTTGTAAATGTCATTTCTGTAAGTTTTAATTATTTTAGTACGTTAAATTTTAAGTTGAAGTTTCATTTGAACTAAATGAAAATTAAAAATATATTTAATTTTTTTTTTAAATATTCAATTTTTATACATATTTTAGTAAATAATTAATAAATAACTAAATATTTCTTTTTTATTTCAAGTAATGAAAATGCGTTTTTATAGTTTTAGATTTGGTTGACTATAATAACCTTGACCGTTATACTGCAATACATTTGTTTTTCTTTTTCCTTTATTTCAAATCTTTTGCATAGAAAATGTTTTTGTTTTTCTACATTTTTAGACTTTTCATACAGCACATTTTTCATTTTTAGAAAGTTCTAAAGAAATCCATGTCTGTGCTAGTTCTTGTGCACAATTTTAGGACTACAACCTAAAAGACTTCTCATTAAAATAATGACATCATTTAAAAAAAAAAATGGTCCTATAATAGACTTCACATTCTTATTTCTTTTTCATTTTGGTTTAAAGTGCATTTTGTGAGATTAACCCAGAATATTGGCCTTTAAATGTTCATTTTACGGTGTAAGGACTGCTGTGCATGAAATGAACTATACAAGTAATCTTGCCTTTCTGTTCTGAATGCAGGTTTCACTCGATGGCTTTACAACGGCAGCGCGGGACGTAAAACCCTTTGACAAACCTGCACCTCATCTGAGCTCTGAGCATTTCACACTGCTGACCAGTGCCATTATGTTTTATAGATGGTCACCCGGAGCATTAGAGGGACTTGAGCGGGGAACGACTATATTTATCAGCGGTGGCGATAAGTCATAAAGACGCAGTGCTGTGCCAAAGGACTCCTGGCAGCTGTCATTTTGTGGCTGAATGAGAAAAATTGGTGTAGCGTGAGGCCACCGGTGGCGACAGTAGGATAATTCCACCGCTGACGAAGTCCCTTCCACATCCAGATGGAGACTCGGGCTGCTGCCGGCACAGGACTCCCAGCATGCCTCGTTCACATGGTACGGCGATTTCTGCGCACAATGCAACGGTTTTTGCAAAAAACATGGCTCCCTAGCTAATGTTGAGAATGAGGTTTGCCATCTGGTTGCTGGCGGAAAAAGAAGGGTGAACAAAGCCTAATCTAGCACCCGCTGTGTGAGTTTTCGGAAATGCCAAGTCTGCCCAATCCCATACGTCAAAGCATTGCTTAAACTCTGTGACTATGTTTTTCTTGAGACAAAAACGACAAAAACGAGATGCGTTCACAGTGTGTGACACCCAGAAGACAAATGAGCTTTGATCTTTCTAACTGTGATCACCACGTCTAGAAAAACAGCCGGCTTTAGGGCTGGGCGATATTTGCCACTGCTATGCTGGCAATATTAAAATTAGGCAATATTGTAAACATTGTGACAAATAAAGTGTCTTTAGACCTCTTTTACAAAAAATGAGAATGTTAATAATTCCTATTTTTTAATATTAATATTTTATGTATTTTATTTATTTTATTTCTAGTACTGCCCTCATTTAACTCATTTTATATAAAATATTTTTACTATAATTTAATTTTTATTTTTTATAGTTTTGTTAATCTAAATATTTGAATGTAGTATTTTTAATATTAATATTTTAATAACTAATTATAATATTTAATAACTAATAATTTAATAACTAATAGCTTTTCATATATATTTTATTTTTAGTTAAATCATTGCATTACAGTATTTTAACCTTTAGTATTTTTTACATATTTGTCTAGTATTTTATAGTTAAACGCATTGATTTGCTGAGAAATTTGGGGATAAAAATGTTATTTAATTGTAATGAAAATTAAGAAGAAAATAAAACTTAAAAAATAAAGATTTTGGAATGAAAATATGATTTAATTGTAATGAAAGAGTGAAAAAAAAAATCCTTTCGCTATGCAATGGTAAGGTTTTTTTTTCTTTTAAATCCACCTAAATATTAAAGGTGTACTTATTTTAAAACTAGAACTTATATTATATAATAATATTTATATATTATATAATAATATTTTTGTCCTTGTAAAAGTACTTTGTAAAAGCAGTCTGCTTTTTAAGTGATAAATTAATTAAAAAAAAAGTCATAATGAAAAAAATAAAAATTATAAAATAATAATAATAAATGCCAAATTAATACAAAAATAATTAAAAAGTAACAAAATACAAGAACACATTATGGGATTATGTTAAGTGTTAAGGAAATAAAATGCACAAATATGTTGGCTTTTTAAAAATCTGTATTAGTTTATTTGTTTGCCATGAAACTATAGGCTAATGTCTTTGAATTATGATCATTTTGGGGGATTTCTGGACAAATATCGATATGCAATTAATCAAAATGATAATGTAATTAAATTAATTGAATTTGTAATTGACTGACCGGCCTAAAAGAAAAGATTAATCTGTTTTTGTTCAATTAAATGAAACATTTCAGTCACCTTCGAAGCCATTTAATAAGCTAATTTAATCAATGTAAATAAAACAGCAGTACATACACAACTTTTCAAAATGTTGGGGTCAGTAAGTTTTTTTTTAATATAATTTTAATATATTTTTATTAGATTATATTTAAGAATTTTAATATATTTATTCAGCAAAGATGCATTAATTTGATTAAAAGTAACAGTCAAGCCTTTTCCAGTGTTATAAAAGCTTTCTTTTTAAAAGAAATACTGATTCTTTTGAACTATTCATCAAAGAATCCTGAAAAACTAAATGTATCACAGTTTCCATAAAAAATTAAGCAGCATAACTGTTTTCAACACTAATAATGATGATTAATAATGTTTACTTACTTTTTTGTTTTTTGAAGCAGCAAATCAGCATATTAGAATGATTTCTGAAGGATCATGTGACACTAAAGACTGGAGTAATGATGCTGAAAATTCAGCATTGCGTCACAAAAATAAATTACTTTTTAAAATATATTACAATAGGAAAGAGTTATTATAAATTGTAATAACATTTCACAATTTTACTGTTTTTACTGTATTTTTATTCAAATAAATGCAGCCTTGGTGAGCATAATAAACTTCTACATTAAAAAAAAAAAACTTTAAAAATCTTACTGTCTCCAAAAGTTTTGAACAGTAGTGTAAATATTTTTTTTGAATATTATCCAAAATATGCAACATCACCCAGCCCTGGCCAGAGTCAAATGTTGGAACTAAAAGACTATAATATAACTGTAATATAGTTATGTGAGATTTAGTTTGATTAAAGGATAAAGACGATCAACCCACCACTTTTAGTCAGGGCCAACCTGCTGGGTTTCTCGGTTGTGTCTGTGAGTTTGGCCGTGTCGTTGTTGTTGTGTGTCAGTGTATCTCCTTGCTGTGTTTCACCAGATCCTGATTTCTCAACAGAGAGATCATCTCCTCCGTCTCCACCTTCAGAAGCTTTCACGTCCTCTCTCAGAGCCTCACCTCCCCCGTTTTTCCCTTCGTTCTCCGCTCCGGACTCGTCTCCCAGCTCCGGCTCCTCCAGGGGACTGGGGCTGGGCGTCAGGCCGGAGCCGTGCAGCGAGCTGGGGCTGGAGTGCAGGGAGAGGGAGGGTTCCTCTGGTTCTCCGTGCCGTAGCACGTGTGGGCGTAGGCCAGCTGGCTCCTGGATGAAGCCCACAAACATGATGCCCTGATCCGCAGCATCCTGGATCTGCTGAGAGGGGAGATATGAACAGAGTAAGACTATATATCTTGCTTGACAGTTCAGACCAACATGAATTTCCGTGCTGGTCTGGCTAGTGCTGGTTTATCCTGCTTAAACAATAAGATTTGTTTACTGTAGCTGACAATTAAACAACTTCAAATCCTTAAGCCATCTTTCCCATGTCCTCTGAGAACAAAACAAGCACGTAACCGTCAGGCATTAACATATGAAAAGCCTTCACACAAAAGACAGAATTTCAGCTCTGAATTATCCATGAAATTTCACATATATGCACATATAAGCTGCTTTTATTTGATGGAAAATATGGTAAGAACGGTGAAATTATGAAATGTTTTTACAATTCAAAATAACTGTGTTCTGTTTGATTATATTTTACAATTAAATTTATTCCTGTGATGCAAAGCTAAATTTTCAGAAATGTTTCTTGAGCAGTAAATCAGCATATTAGAATGATTTCTGAAGGATCATGTGTCCTTTATTCAAGGACAAATTAAATTAATCAAAAGTGACAGTAAAAACATTTATAAAGTTACAAACATGTAATTCAAGTAAATGCTGTTCTTTTCTGGTCATCAAACAAACCTGACAAAAAAGTATCATTGTTTGCAAAAAAATATGAAGTTTTCAAGATTAATAATAAGAAATGCTTGTTGAGTAGCATATTAAAATGATTTCTGAAGGATCATGTGACACTGAAGTCTGGAGTAATGATGCTGAAAATTCATCACTGGAATAAATATAATTTTATTAGATATTTAAATAAAAAAATACTTAATAGTAAAAAAATAAAAATGACAATAATAATTTCAAAATAATTAAAAAAAAAATAAAAAAAAGTCAAAATAATAATTCAAAAAATATTTAAAAATAATAAAAAATGACAAAATAATCATTTAAAAATAATAATTAAAAATGACAAATTACAAGAACACAAGTGTTAAGGTAATAAAATGCACAATATGTGGACTTTTAAAGGCCATTTTTAAAATGTCTAAAAACATTCATAATGTTACAAAATTATTTGTCTTTCAAATAAATGCTGTTCTTTTCTAGTCATCAAAGAATCCTGACAAAAAAGGTTACGGTTTCTAAGTTATCATTTTATTTATTCATTACTGGAATAAATAAAATTTTATTAGATATTTAAAAAGAAAACACTTAATAATAAAAAAATGACAATAATAGCTTCAAAATAATTTTAAAGGAAAAAATTATAAAAATGTCAAAATAATAATTAAAAAAATAATAATGAAAAATTATAAATTCTATAACAAATGAAGTTTTCAAGATTAATAATAAGAAATCTGCATATTGTGACACTGAAGACTGGAGTAATGATGCTGAAAATTCAGCTTTTAATCACAGGAATAAATAACATTTTGTTACATATTTGAATAGAATACACTAATTGTAATTGTAAAAATATTTTACAATTATTTTATTAATTTTTATTTTTTTTTTTTCGAACCAAGGTTCAGTTAAATGTTCGGTTTGGCTAAATAAATAAAAAAATACTTTTAAATGAATTATTCCAAACTTTTGGTCCAGTAGTGTACATCCTGCAAACATGAGATTACACGGTTTACTGTGCCCTTGAATTTTGGGATTTTTTTTATGTGGGGTTGTGCCGATTTCCAGGTTTAGCTGTTGGTCCGGCTAAACAGATCTTCTCAAAATGGTTTGCAGACAACATCTTGAACATTTTTATGATATTGCAAATTTCAGCAAAATTTGTCAACATGGATGAGGAGATAAATCTCTCACACTGCTCTCACATCGCATTTGCGTTGTTGAAGATAAAAAGTTTCATTTCGAGAAGGTAGCTTCATTCATTTCCTCATTGGAAGAACATTAAAACGATTGATATACCACATTACCCTAACAATAAAAGGCAGTTCAAAACAATATATTGCGAAAGCGGCTTTCTTTCTTCTACACCATCAGCTATTTGAAATTAGCAAGCGCTGATTACAATGGCAGCGGTCCACCATTGACTGCCCTCTGCATCCCAAATCAGTCGAGCATCTACCACTTTATTGTCAGTTCGCGTTTGAAAGCCAATATTTGAATTCTCATCAAACCAAATTGAATCGTTAACTGTCAAGGAATGCTAATGATGCCATTTTCCATTATGCTGCTTTAATAAAGGCCAGCCTGAGGCCTGCCACCACTATCTCCATCTGACGCCTTCGCCCACACCAGCCGACTCAGTTTCCGTGAGGTGCGCAGGTTATTTTCTCTAAAATTAAACCGGGAACAGGCCCGTCCTTTCCAGTCGCATTGTTTAATGCATATTGAGCGCTGACGCCGGGAGTCCTGTCATTATATTTGCAACAATGATGCAAATGAAATTGCATAGATAAGAAGACATTTTTTTTCTCGCCGGGCTTTTCCGCCGGTGAAGGGGCACTGAATAATTTCCGAGTTTGATGAGACGGGGGGAAGGATCACAGTCGTGATGGATCATTGCGATTAATCGCGCCTGGATGTGCGCCGCACCTCAGGTCTGTGTCTATAGAGTGACTCCAAGAAGTACATGACCAGTCATAAGTTTTTGAACAGTAAGATTTTTAACGTTTTTTTCTTCTGCTCACCAAGACTGCATTTATTTGATCCAAAATACAGCAAAAGCTGTAATATTCTGAAATATTTTTATAATTTAAAATAACTGCTTTCTATTTGAATATATTTTAAAATGTAATTTATTCCTGTGATCAAGACTGAATTTTCAGTATCATTACTCCAGTCTTCAGTGTCACATGATCCTTCAGAAATCATTCTGATATGCTGATTTGCTGTTCAAGAACATTTATTATTATTATGATCAATATTTAAAACAGTTGAGTACATTTTTTCAGGATTCTTTAATGAATAGAAAGATCCAAAGATCAGCATTTATCTGAAATAACATTATACACTATGCCATTCAAAAGCTTGGAGTTTTTTTTTTTTTTTAGAAATCAATACTTTTATTTAGCAAGGATAATTTAAACTGATCAAAAGTGACGATAAAGACATTTATAATGTTACAAAAGATTTCTATTTCAGATAAATGCTGTTCTTCTGAACCTTTTATTCATCAAAGAAACCTGAAAAAATCTACTCGGCTGTTTTCAACATAATAATAATAATAATAAAATGTTTTTTTGAGCAGCAGGCAGCATATTAGAATGATTTCTGAAAGACCATGCTAAAAATTCAGCTTTGAAATCACAGGAATAAATTAATTTTTAAAATATATTGAAATAGTAAAGAGTTATTTTAAATAAAAATATTTAAAATATTTATAAAATAATAATAGTGAATATATTTCAAATATTTTAACCTTTTTTGTGTACTTTGAATCAAATAAATGCAGGATGTTTTGAGTTCAGATGAAAGGTTGAAGTATGTAAGATTTGTAAATGATTTTAAAGTATCTTATGCTCACCAAGGCTGCATGTATTTGGTCAAAATACAGTAAATATTGTGAAATTTTATTTTAAAACTATTTTTTTATTTGAATATATTTTACAATTTATTTCTGTGATGCAAAACTGAATTTTCAGCATCATTAATCTAGTCTTCAGTGTCACATGATCCTCAGAAATCATTTTAATATGCTCAAGGGACATTTCTTGTTATTATCAAAGTTGAAAACAAGATAATGTGTTTGCTTTTTTTTTTTTTAGATTTTAGCTCATTTATTTATTTATTCATTGCCATTTGTCTTGATTTCTTTTCTTTTTTACTACTGTCCAAATATAAAATTTTGGGGTTATAAAAAAAAAAGGTATATTCTGTTTTACAAATATTCTCCTTACAAATATTACCATCAAAATACCATAGTGACTATGGTATTATGCATTACAGACAACTTTTAAGGCATCATAGACACAAAAAGTCTGTTCCAAAAGCTGGCTTTTAAGAGACCTTCTTTTGTCATATTATTTTTTTGATAAATGTTTTTTGTTTTCAAGAATGAATCTAATTATATGTACAAAGATAATGTTATTTTTTTCACACCGTTTTAATCTCTCTTAAAACAACCCAGAAAAGACTGCCTTAGAAGAAATTAATTAAACTGCTGCAGTCATTAAAAAATAAATAAATATATAAACATAAAAATGAAAAGAACAGTAGTAGTAATAAAAAAATAAAATTGAAAAAGAAAATAGCACAATTAAGGATTTAAGAGTTTAATAAACTTGTGTCTTATTGTAAAGCAGCATTGCATGTACCCTTTAAGGAGTCAATCCCATAATGCATTGTGAAAGTTTCAATAAAAAAGAAAAAAATCCATTTAATATCTGCCTTGCATGCAGTAAACAACAGGACAGATAAGTTTCAGGCAGAACTCATAACTCTAGTGAGTTTTGTCAAAAATGTTATTTTAATATGCATGAGCGGATTTGAATATTCATGATTCACTTATATGCTCCTACTGTGTACAAGAAGCTAAACGGGCGGTTCTTACTTTCTTCACGTATCCTTGGATGTGCTCCGTGGTGGGAATCTGGTCCGCAGACATGCATTCCTCCAGTTTGAGATGGTACGGCTCAAAGTCTGCTGGATTCTTCTCCCAGCTGAAAAAAAGAGAGAGGGGAACACCGGTTTAATGTCAAACATATGACTCTTAAACAGGAATACATCACCCGCAAACTTGAAGTTCATTTCAGCCTGATTATACAGCAAAGAAAGAAAATGTAAGTGAGAAGATGGAGAACATCTGTTCATGAGGTTTATTATTGGAAACATTTTGCACAACACTGGCAAGAAACGAGAGCTAGAAAGACACATTTGCACTAAATGAGCAGGTGTAATACTCCGGTTTTTCTGTCTCTGAGGTGATTTCCTTGGGCATTGTTAAAGGTGAAGTGTGTCGTTTATTCAATGTTAAAACACTTTCAATCCCAGCGTAATATGCAGAGACAACTGTAACTAAGACACCTGTAGGTTTATTATCAAGTAAAGTCTCCCTGCGTGCACTCTGGAAATAAAAAAGGTACAAAAGGATCTAATGTGTGCCATTTAGGAGCAAATATGTACCTTTAAAGCAATAGTTCACTCAAAAAATAACCCTCAGGCAATCCAAGATACAGATGAGTTTATTTCTTCATCTGAACACATTTGGAAAAATGTATCATTACATGACTTGCTCACCAATGGATACTCTTTAGTGAATGGGTGCCGTCAGAATGAGTCCAAACAGCTGATAAAAAGCTGCATGTTTGTGCTCTGACGGCATCTATTCACCGCATCTTTGCCACAATACAAGTCATTTTAAAACAGAATCTTTACTACAATACAAGTAATATTTAACTAACACCTTTACTGTGATACAAGTAATTTTAAACAACATCTTTACTACAAGTAATTTAAACCAAAATCTTTACAAGTAATATAAGTAAGCAGCCAGATACATGTTATTTTTAAGTAAATTCTTTACCACAGTAATATTTAAGCAAGATACAAGTAATTTTTAACCAAAATCTTTACCACAAGTCACTTTAGCCAAAATTTGTTCCCTGATACAAGTAATTTTTAATGAAATTCTTTACCACAGTGATTTTTAACCAACATATTTACCAAGATACATGTAATTTTTAATCAAAATTATTGCTCCGATACGGGTAATTTTTAACCAACATCTTTACAGAGATACAAATAATTTTTAACTAAATTTTTTACTGCTACAAGTAATTTTTAACCAACATTTTTACCACTATACATATCATTTTTAACAAATGTTTTTACCGCGTTAAAAAGTAATTTT
>JAHKKF010513050.1:4756-18342 GCA_019740295.1 Labeo calbasu | reverse complement strand
ATTTTCAAACAAAATCTTTACCCAGTATCAGTCATTTTTAACCAGCATCTAATCCAAGTCATTTTTAAAGAAATTCTTTACCACAAGTAATTTTTAACCAGCATCTTTACCGAGATACAAGTAATTTTTAAGCTACATTTTTACTGTGATACAAATAATTTTTATTTATTTATTTTTTTTTTTTACCAAAATCTTTACCCAGTATCATTAAATTTTAACCAGCATCTTTACCACAATACATGTCATTTTTAACCAACATATTCATCGGGATGCAAGTAATTGTTAATGAAATTCTTTACCACAAATATCTTTTAACCAAACTCTTTACCCTGATACAAGTAATTTATAACCAACATCTTTATCGAAGTACAAGTAATTTTTAACCACAATTTTTACTGTGAGACAATTAATTTTTAACCAAAATTTGACCTAGTATCAGTTATTTTTAATCAGCATCTTTACCACAATACAAGTAATTTTTAACCAAAATCTTTGCCCCAATACAATTAATTTTTAACCAACATATTTACTGGGATACAAGTAATTTTTAACCAAAATTTTGACCCTGATACAAGTAAATTTTAACGAATTGCTACATTTCTCCAAATCTGTATAATATGTAAATATTCATTTTTGAGTGAATGGTTCCTTTAAGGTACAAATATGGACTCTTTGGTAGTAAATATGGTAAGCAGCTTTTTTACATTTTTTTTTTTTTTCTGAGAGTGTGGTGTTGGACTCGACCAATGGTATGCGTTTGGGGGCATGGCTATCTCTTTATGATTATGAATGATCCAAACTCAAAAGGTCTTTTTTTCTTTCTCTCCAGAGGAACCCTGGCGAGATTCCCTTGAGGTGCTGATCTCAGGGACGCCCATTCCAGCGTCTTCTCCTCCCATCTTCTGTGCGCGTGTGGCATTTGGGACCGAGATTAAACTCACTAACCCAGAGCTCTATCCAACCACAAAGTCGCAGCGCAGCAGGGCCCTGACTCACCTCTGTCATGCACACACACACATATGAATTCACACTTCCCGCCAACACACGGCCATCTGCTGCCTGAACACATTCCCCTCATGGTGTTCCTGCAGCACGTACGACTGGATCCTGCAGTCTGGCTTTAACATGAAGATAAACAAATCTGAGCAGCGTATGAACGGCAGAATGAAAGGCCTGTCTATTTAACAAGTTAATTTAGTGTGATTAACAATAATAGAAAAGGAAAAACATGGTTTTGCGCAATTAATCATGGCCCCTGACATGTTGGTGCATTTTGTAATGTACTGTAAATAAGGACATTTCCTGCCATCTGAGCAGTTGCGAGTCTGCAGTCGTATAACCACTTGTGAGAAAACGCCAAACAGTTATATACTTCAAATTCAGCCTCACTGTAAACTTGACATCTTGCACTGAATGCATGATGTTTTTTGTTTTTTCAAAATTTCCCAAGCTCCTCAAGGTTCAATATGCTTTTTTTTTTTTTTTTTTTTTTTTTAAAGAAGTTAATACTTTTATTTAGCCAGAATGCATTACGTTTATCAAAATTATAGTATTGGCTTTTATATTACCAAAAATTTCTTTCAAATAAATGCTGTTCTTTATGAAAGCCTGTTTCCGCCACTGAATACAGGTTATTGCAAATTTCTTTTCTCACAATTCAGACGTTTTTCTCAGAATTACGATACAAACTCAGGATTATTATTTTATTTTTATTTTTTTTATTTTTTTTTTTTAAGAATTGAGAGATATAAACTCACAATTGTGTTACAAAGTTGTGATAAATTTTGACTTTACAGTTCACAGTTGCGAGTTTATATCTCACAATTCTGAGAAAATAGTCAGAATTGCAATATATAGTCGCATTTGTGAGAAAAAAGTCAGAATTGTGAGTTTTTATCTCGCTATTCTGATTTTATTTGCATATATTTTGCGTAATTCCGAGAAAAAAGTCAGAATTGAAAGATATGAAGTTGCATTTGCGCGAAAAAAGTCACAATTCTGATTTTATTTCTCGCAATTGCGCATTTATATTGTGTAATTCCAAGAAAATAGTCAGAATTGCAATATATAGTTGCATTTGTGAGAAAAAAATCTGAATTGCGAGTTTTTATCTTGCAATTCAGATTTTATTTCTTGCAATTGTGCCTTTATATTGTGTAATTCCGAGGAAAAAGTAAGAATTGTGGCATATATATATATATATATAAAAACAATTCTGACTTGTTTTCTCAAAATTACTTAATATAAACACAACTGCGAGATGTAAAGGCAGAATTGCAATATATAAACTCGCATTTGTTTGTGAAAATGTCTCGCAATTATGCGTTTATATTGCCTGAGATTAAATCTTGCAATTCTGACATTTTTCTCACAAATGTGAGTTTATATCTTCTGATTTTTTTTCTTAGAATTGTGAGATACAAACTCGCAATTGCGAGTTATAAAGTCCAATTTTGAGGGGGAAAAAGACTGATATGTTATCAGAATTGCAAGTTTATATCTCACAATTCTGACTTAACTCTGAATTGCATGTTATAAAGTCAGAATTGAAAAAAGTCAGAGTTTATATCTCGCAGTTCTGACTTTTATTTTTTTCTCTTCATTTCTGACTTTATAACTCGCAATTACGAGTTTATTTCACACAATTTTAAGATGTAAAGTCAGAATTACGAATTCGTATCTCACAATTTTGACTGTAACTTGCAATTGCGAGTTTATATCTTACAATTAAAAAGTCAGAATTGTAAAATTGCAAGATGTAAACTAAATGTGCATCTTAAAATGTAATAATATTTTATAATATTACTGTTTTAATCTATTTAAGATCAAGTAAATGGAGCTTTTTTTTCTATTAAAAAGGTAACATTTTAAACCTTTTTTTATAGCACAGTACATGATTGACAGGTTTGTAGAGGTATCTTCGCTGTGGTTTAACGTTTTGGAACCTTTTTATACCTCTATTTTATTTTGCTGACCACTTGCTATGAGACAACCTGAAACTACCGATACTGAGATCTCTACTAAAATACGAAGAAGAAAATCTAAGAATCAGGAGATTTAAACTTTGTTTCTTCACTTCTCCATTCGATTTCAATTGATTTATTTTTCTGTTTAGTCACCCTATGCATCCTGCGGTCACTATGAACTGTTGCATTCAAAAGAACCACATACCGATTCTATTTTTGTGTTCCACCGAAAAATGCACCAGCATGATGGTGTGTAAATAAAGACTTCTCACTTTTGCATGAACTTTTCCCGTAAAGAGATTACATTTGTGATATTTCTTTCCTACAGGCTTAATGCACCTACAGAAGAGCGATCCACAGTATTTGGGAGCATTCAGGCTGTTTGTGGAAACGCTTTAGCGGGTTAAACAGCAGTAACTTTGACAGAAAAGATCCAGCCGGTTGCTCGCAGGAGTGCCGCTTCTGGGAATAAAAAGCTTTAGGCAACACTGATCTAGACTTCCTTCAGAAACGGTTCGCTCAAAGGTTTCTCTCAGACACGGATCTTAGACACAGCTGGGTTGCACTGTTGGCAAACGCCTGTTTGCCTGCGGATCATCTTAGTTTGTGTGTGTGTGTTTTCACCTCTCTCTATCTTTGCCCACAGGAATGCCGATATCACTGGTGCTGTCAGATTCGGCGTTTCCGGGTCTGGAGGCTATATCCAGCTGTGTGCGTGTGCAATTCGGTGGCATTGCCATGACAACAACCTTCAATGAGATCCATCAAACCTAGGTATCCCCATCTTTAATCACTGCATTAATAATGTATCACATCTTTCTTGATGTCAGCTTATTTACCGAGCCATGAATAATGTTATTCAAGCATATCGGCCTTAATGGTTTCTGGTCCGTACCGGTACCCCTGCGAGGTGCTCGGCAATTATCAAAAAATGATGCATAAATCACCCGCCCTCGTCGCTGAAGTGGAACTGTAACTAAAATTGAACATGGGGGGTTTGACAGTTGACATTTGGAATTATAAACACAGTCTGCTACCGCACACATTCACCGCTAGGTTATAAGTAATGCCCGGCAAATCGCTTTAAAACTGGCCTGCCGACGCTAATCCCGAGATACTCCTTCACAGTTGTGATGTCTGCGTCTACACGGGCCAAAAGTCAGGAGGAGCTCCTGCTTTAGCGGTGTAGCATCTGGTTTTGGAGGGGAAACTGTAGCAGTGTCACCTACTATGAGCTGCACACACAGCGGCTAATCCTGATGTGGGAGTGCTGGGCCTGGATCCAGAGACTCTGGGTGAATATTAAACACCCCTACATGTGATTGACTGACGCCCGAACTCCATCTACTCTGTGGCTTCTACCTCTACCATACTCTTACTTGTTGACTTTCTTACAGAATCTTCCAAATCTTTACTGTAATATCAGTAATATTTAACTCAAATCTTTACCCTGATACAAGAAAATTTAACCAACATCTTTGCCATGATGCAAATAATTTTAAACCAAAATCTTACCCCATACAAGTAATTTTTAACCAACATTTAAACCATGATACAAGTCATTTTTAACCAACATCTTTGCCGTAATACAAGTAAATTTGAACAAAAATCTTTCCACAATACAAGTAATTTTTAACAAGATTCTTTACCACAGGTCATTTTTAACCAACATCTTAACCATTATATAAGTCATTTTGAACCAAAATCTTTCCACGATACAAGTAAGTTTAACCAACATCTTTGCCATAATGCAAGTAAATTTGAACAAAACTCTTTCCACGATACAAGTAATTTTTAACAAAATTCTTTACCACAAGTCATTTTTAACCAACATCTTAACCATGATATAAGTCATTTTGAACCTAAATATTTTTTATGATACAAGTAAGTTTTAACCAACATCTTTGTCATGATACAAGTAATTTTGAACAAAAACTTTTCAACAATAATAATTTTGAACAAAATCCTTTACCACAGGTCATTTTTAACCAACATCATTGCTGAGATACAAGTAAATTTGAACAAAAATCTTTCCAAGATACAAGTAATTTTTTAACAAGATTCTTTACCACAGGTCATTTTTAACCAACATAATTACCGAGATACAAGTAATATTTAATCAAAATCTTTACCGCGATACAAGTCATTTTTAACCAACATCTTAACCATGATACAAGTAATTTAGAACCAAAATCTTTCCACGACGCAAGTCATTTTTACAATTTTTTTTTTTTACCACTATTTCAACCAACATCTTTACCGAAATATAAGAAATTTTGGACCAAAATCTTTCCACGGTACAAGTAATTTTTAAAACAAAATTCTTTACCACAAATAATTTTTAACCAACATCTTTGCCGTCATACAAGTAATTTTGAAACAAAAATCATTCCACGATACAAGTAATTTTTAACAAAATTCTTTACAAGTAATTTTTAACCAACATCTTTACCACAATACAATTAATTTTTACCCCGATACAAGTAATTTTTGACCAACATCTTTATCATGATACAAATGATTTTGATCAAAATCTTTACCGTGATGCAAGTCATTTTTAACCAGCATCTTTACCACAATACAAGTAATTTTAAACATTATCCTTTACCACAAGTAATTAGTAATAAAAATCGTTTCCACAATACCACTTTTTTTTTTTTTTTACAAAATTCTTTACCACAAGTCATTTTTAACCAACATCTTTACTGCGATCAAAGTAATTTTTAACAAAAAATATTTACCCTATGTAATTTTTAGCCAACATAGTTGCCACAATCCAAGTAATTTTTAACCAAAATCTTTACCCTGATATCAGACTTTTTTTTTTTTTTTTTTTTTACCAATATCTTTACCCCGATAACAGTCATTTTTAACCAAAATATTCAGTAAGTGGTTTTTAACCAAAATCCTTACTACAGTAGAAGTCATTTTGAACCAAAATCTTCACTACAATAGAAGCAATTTCAATCCAGGGTAAAAAGAACGCGATCACATTATTGTCTAAAATCAGAGATGCTGCTGACTGAAATTGAAGCCATACCCTGTATTTCATAACATTAAATGACTGTTAATTAAATTTGAGAAATATTCAACTCACATCAGACTCTGACAACTGGCAGTTTAAGACAACCAAGTCGTATCTTCATTGAGGCTTTCTAGCAATTGTCTCTCACTTACAACAAAACTGGCCATTGTATAAATCCCTTAATTACTTTCAAGTCACTGCAGCACGGATATGTATGCTAGACAACACTATAATTACAATATTTATAGCCCTAAAACTACTCAATGTTAATGCATGAAGGCCATAACAGTATGTCTTTCTGTAAAGCTGCTTTGAAACTGTGTATTGTGAAAAGTGCTTTACGAATAAATTTGATTTGACAGATAAAGATCAAATCTCAGCAATGAAGAACTGAACTGCTCTTCACATGCATTTTATATCTCTATATTCCCGAGAAGATGAAACATCACTGAAATGAATCCTCTGAGCAATAACATTTACCTCTAGAAGGTCTTCTACAAGTTTTAATTTGGCTTAATCAAAATGGACTACCATCCGATGAACCATCTAAACCAGGTAACGAACAGCTCAGCTGTATTTCCCAACAGATCCTTCTTTCATCTCTCATTTTGTTCCGTTTCCTCCTTCTCGTCCCCCTCCAGCTCTCTTGTCTTCTCGTCTGGACGTTTTTGGGTCTGTTTGTTTTGGGAGAGGGCGGAATGGCTACATGAAGGTTTTCTTTCATCTGCACTTTTCCTCCCTCTCCTCTGTGATTCCTGGGATTGGCAGGGGAGGAGTAGAGCTGTGCCCTGTTTGATATCTCGCCTCTCTCTTGCTTTTTTTCGCAGGTTTATCCCTCAGGGCCGCTGCTGATGCAAGCAACTGTCTCCACGGTGACAGACGCCAAAGATAAAGCAAGGCAGCTTTGCCGAAGCCATCAAAGGTTGGCAGCCGCCTCGATACTACGGTTCCTCCCAACACACGCACATCCACGTACACGTGACAGAATCCGAGCCTGATCTTCTTTCTTCTTGTTTTGCTCTTGGTCTCTTGAAGTCTTCACTATGAGCAACATATGCACATCATCCCAACATCACACCTACTCTATGGATGAAACATGACTTCTTAAAGGTAGAGTTCAGTTGGAAATTGTCATTATTTACTCACTCTCATGTTGTTCAGAACTCACATGACTTTCTTTCTTCCACTGAACCCAAAAACGAATCTTCAGAAGAATATTCACACTGCCATTTTCCATATGACAAAATCATACAGTTGCCAGAAGCTCGCAAATGACAAAAACACCAAAAAGTATACAACTAAAAATCTTTATGTATTTTATTTAAGTAACTATTCAATACCAGGTTTGTGAAAAGGGACAAAATAATGTATACAATGTAACAAAAAAATGTACATAATGTAACAAATTATGTTCTTTTGAATGTTCGATTTTAGAATCTTAAAGGTGTATCACGGTTTCCACAGAAATATAAAAACAGCACAACTGTTTTCATCATGGATAATAATAAAAAAGCAAATTAGCATATTACAATGATTTCTGAAAGATCATATGACACTGAAGACAGGAGTAATGATGCTGAAAATTTAGCTTTGCATCACAGCAATAAATTATATTTTTTAAAAATATTCAAATAGAAACCAGTTATTTTAAATTGCTATAATATTTCACAGCATTTCTGTTTTTACTGTATTTTTTATCAAATAAATGCAGCCTTGATGAGCATACGAGCACGTTTTTGATCTGTAAATATTAATTGGCTAGAATTACACTAATATATATCAATATATCTGTAAATGTATATAAGAATATCATTTTTTTAGCTAAACCGTACAGTCTTTTTGACAGTCTTAATCACAATGAGTATAGAAACAATCCTTAAAATGTCTCCTTTTGTGTTCCACTGAAATAAACTGACAGCACATGGATTTGAAACTAAATTGTCATTTCTGGGTCAGCTGTTTTTTTTTTTTTTTTTTAAGATGAGTGATGGAGTGTGTATATGCCTTTAATAATGAGTTTTTGCATGAGCATTCTTGCTTTTCGGTGCATGACACATTAACATGAGTGGAGGTCGTGCCAAGAGTTCATCTTGACATTCATTGGACTGTGTAATGTTACAGTACAGTTTACAGCTCAAGCTCATACCAGCCCTTACAGAGTGCTGCTTCAAGTGGAAAATTACACTCATACGTAAACCAAGAGTAGCCAAAAAATAAACAGTAATACAGAAAGGAATTTTTCCTTCTTAATGTTTTGTATTAAACCTTAATTTGCCAGGAATGTGTTTCAGGATTCCTAGTGCAACCCATGAAAATGGAATAATTCCAGGGCTTCTGAGTTTGCGTCACTGTCCGGCCCTGGAGCTGTGGCTGCTCTGAGACTCACATCAGAGTCCACACTGCATGTCAGAAAACGATATTTCCATGAACAAGGTGCCGAATCTTAATCGGGAACCTTTATGTGCGTTTACAGTTGAAATCAAAAGTTTACATGCACCTTGCAGAATCTGCAATATGTTAATTATTTTACCAAAATAAGAGGGATCATACAAAATACATTTTATTTAGCACTGACCTGAATAAGATATTTCACATAAAAGATGTACAGTTAAACTGCCTGCTGTTTTTTAGAAAAACCCCACAAATTCTTTGTTTTTTTAGCATTTTTGTGTATTTGAACCCTTTCCAACAATGATTGTATGATTTTGAGATCCATATTTTCACACTGAGGACAACTGAGGGACTCATATGCAACTATTACAGAAGGTTCAAACGCTCACTGATGCTTCAGAAGGAAAAACGATGCATTAAGAGCCGGGGGTCGAAAACTTTTGAACGGAATGAGGATGTGTACATTTTTCTTATTTTGCCTAAATATTAGATTTTTTTCATTTAGTACTGCCCTTCAGAAGCTACAGAAGATACTTGCATGATCCCCTAGAAGACAAAATAAGTTAATTCACCCTGATCTTCAAATTCCAAAAGTTTTCACCCCCTAATGCATCATTTTTCCTTCTGGAGCATCAGTGAGTGTTTGAACCTTCTGTAATAGTTGCATATCAGGCTATTTTCAATTACCTTTGAAAACCGTTATTTTTGTGAAAAGCATGATACATTTTTTTATGATTCTTTGATATATAGAATGTTTAAAGTAACAGCATTTATTTGAAATTGATTTTTTTGTAACATTCTAAATGTTCTTACTGTTACTTTTGATCAATTTAACTAATCCTTGCTGAATAAAAGTATTTCTAAAAATTCTCACAATTTCAATCAACAATCAGTGGATAAAACCAAGCCATACATGGTTTTTCTTTATCGATAATCTAATAACTGATAATCTGAAATATGGAATCAATATAGAGGAAAAGAACGTCATCACTTCTTACCGACACTAATGACACTATTCAGCTTTAAACATCATTAGACTTAAAGTAAACAAAGACTATGATGCCGTATGTTTGTTTGTTAGCAGGTTATACAGAAACACATTCAGTTACATCATCATTCGTCTCTCAAATCAGCAGAAACCTGAGGCTGAATCTGAGAGGTTCACAGATCTACACACCGAGGTAAAAGAGGCCTTCACATGGGCCACGGCCCCACCATCACCTTACTTCCTTCCTCCAGGGAATCTCCTCTAAGAGGTTAGCGGGGTCAGACACATGCCTGCAGTCTCAGATGCAGATGGAGATGTGACTGCGGTGTGTGTGTGGGTGGGTGACCGTCAGCTCAGTGTCTCCCGCTCGGTGCCCTTTACGCCGCCGCAGCAGCCAGGCCGGTCTGGACGCGGTGTGACGGCGGTCCAGCAGCGCTGCAGGCGGGAAGTGGATGTGACTTTGAGTTCCTGCCACTGTTTTGCCAGAGGATTATCGAACCGCTCTTCAACCTTCACCAACTCTGTGTGACGGACTGTAAAGTGCTGGCCTCATGCAGACAGACTTTGGACTAACGGCATGAAGGCTTACGCTGTCCACTGCTTGACTGACATTTAAAGCAGCCAGTCTCAGTTTAGATATTTATGTATCGATGGTTAATCTGAAATAGTTGATACTACTGTAATACCCTGCTGTTAAAAAAAAAAAAAAACAAAGAAAATTGTGAAAGTGTATATACTCTTTGATCTAAATATGCCGTTCAGTAAATTTGGCGTCTGTTTTTGAAAGTCACCAAGGCTGCATTTATTTGATCAAAAAACAATAAAAACAGTAATATTGTAAAATATTGTTTTAATTAAAAACAACCATTTTATATTTGAATATATATTTAAAGATGTAATTTATTCCTGTGATGGCAAAGCTGAATTTTGTGGAAACTATTTGATTTTTGTATCTTTGCTACACGAGCATTTTAATATATGAAAACTGCCAAACAGAGGCTTCTATGATGAAAAACATTACTTGAAATAAAATAAATATTAAATAAAGCTAAAATTGCTCATTTTCTTTAAGTTGAATTACTAAAATAACTCTAAAATAAAAACTAGAACCTACTTTAAAAATATATAGACATGTTCAAAATAAAAGAGAAAAAAAAATCTAATTAAAATCTAATTCTAAATATTAGAATTAATATTTAGAACTAAATATTATATAGTTTTTGTTTTTGTTTTTTTAAGCATTTTAATATATGAAAAATGCCAACCAGAGGCTTCTGCATTATTTTTTTTAGTAGTTTTATTTTTGTATTATTATTTTTAAATGTACATATATATATAAAGTGCTAACCAGAGGCTTATGTTCTTTTATTAGTATTTTTAATTTTATATATATAAAATTATGTATTTAGAATAATTATAATATAAATATTTTTGTTTTATATATTTATATTGTTTTTTATTATATTGTTATTGTTTGTCTTTATCATAGTTTTTGTTAAATATTTAGAATTAGATTTTAATTAGATTTTATTTCTGTTTTTGTAATCTTTTTTCTCTTTTATTTTTAAAGTAGGTTCTAGTTTTTATTTTAGAGTTATTTTAGTAATTCAACTTAAAGAAAATGAGCAATTTTAGCTTTATTTAATATTTATTTTATTTCAAGTAATATTTTTTGTTTTAGTCAAGGATAAAAAAAAAAACAGCATTTATTTGAATTTAAAATATTTTAATCTTTTAAACATTTACTTTTGATCAATTTAATCCATCTTTGCCAAATAAAAATATTATTTCTTTTAAATAAATAATAAAAAAAATAGTACTGTCCCCAAACTTTAGGACAGTACAGTAGTTTATGCTGTTCCAAAAGTAATATATTGCTGGTTGTTTTACAGATAAAGCTCATAAAACAAAGCAAAATTTGTCATTTTGTTCGAGGATATTACATTTATTTGCTTCTGCGCCTCAAAACTTCTATTTCTGTGCCACTAACCTGTTTATTCTATCAACCTGGTACCTTATAAACACATCTTCCTTTCCAGGTGGACTGAACTTGTTTTGACTCCTGGAAGATGTGCAAAATCAGCCGAGCAGATTGGAAGTGAAGATTTTGTGTGTAAAACCAATGGTAGACAAGGTGAGTGGAGAAACTGAATAAAGATAGTGGTGCAGAAATGATTCACAGCAGTCATATTGGGGAGAAAACTGATTATTCTAGTATATAACGCAGACTATATTGTAGTCCAGTTATAATGCAATCAGGCTTTGCAAAGAGAATGTGGCAGCACCAAATATATTCAACCCAACAGCAACACATGGCGAGACAGTAGCACAAAAGCCTGTTGAAGGATCAGACGGAGGATGTAAAATGCTCATAGATACTAAATTATGATGTTTCTGGTGCAATAAACTAGCGTTATTGAGAGCTGTAATAACATCATGTAGGATTTGAGGCCATAAAACGAAGATAAAAAGTGGGATATGACCCCCGGAATAAATGTCAGCGGCACCTGTGGAGTTGAGAGCAGCTGTCATGTTTCCATTATGCTTGTTGTGACCCCACCTGTCAGAGACTTTGATGAGCACTGCCCGGTAGAGCTGGCGCTGGACGCTGGCGGGTTCAGGTCCGCTTGGGTGGACGAAGGGGTGCACAGCTGTTAGAATAAAGCCCTGCTGGTACAGATCCTGCAGCTGAGACGGCAGCTCCCTCACCGAGGACAGGCACAGCGTGGACGTCCCATCTGCCAGAGGACACGGAGACATGGGTGAGAACAGCAGACACTGGACCGCACACGCTCACATCAGTAGATTCCCTTGAGGTCTGAACACTAAGCTCAGTTTTTTGATGATATATACAGTATGATTTATTTATGATATATTGTTTTAAATTTTAAATGTATGTGTTTTTAAATATCTCTATTTTTCAGCTTTTTGATGATAATATACAGTATGATTTATTCATGATTTATAGTTTGTTTTTTTGTTTTTAATAGAACTGTATTTTTCAGCTTTTGATGATATATACAGTATAATTTATTTATGATTTATCGTTTTAAATTCTTATTTTAAAAAAAAATACTACTTTTTTAAAAAAAAAAACTACTTTTCAGCTTTTGATGATATGCCCTATGATTTATAATTTATTGTTTTACATTTTTATTTATTTATTTTTTTTAAATATTTCTGTACTTTTCAGCTTCTGCTGATATATACAGTATGATTTAATTACGATTTATAGGTTTTTTTTTTAAGCAAACCTGTTTTTCAGTTTTTGATGATAATTTGCAGTATGATTTATGATTTGTTTTAAATGTTTTATTTGTGTTTATTGTTTTCAACATCTCTGTATTTTTCAGCTTTTTAAAGATAATGTGCATAATAATTTATAGTTTAGATTTATAGTTTAAAATTCTTATTTTTTAAAAATATAACTGTTTTTCAGCTTTTGATGATAATATGCAGTATGATTTATTTATTTATTGTTTTACATTTTTATTTATTTTTTTAAATATCAGCTTTTGATATATACAGTGATTTATGATTTATAGTTTACATTTTTTAAGTACAACTATTTTTCAACTTTTAATTATATTTGCAGTATGATTTATGATTTGTTTAAAATTTTACATTTTTGTTTATTGTTTTCAATATCTCTGTATTTTTCAGCTGTTTGATGATAATTTACATAATGATTTATGATTTATAATTTCAAAATCTGATTTCTTTTTTAAATATTATTATTTTTCAGCTTTTGATGATAGTATGCAGTATGATTTATTTATGATTTATTGTTTTAAATTATTATATATATTTTTAAAAATAACAATTTTCAGCTTTTGATTATATATACAGTATGATTTATTTGTGATTTATTTTTTTTATTTTTTTCCAATATCTCTGTATTTTTCAGCTTTTTGGTGATAATATACATAATGATTTATTCATGATTTATTGTTTTTAAACTTTTTATTTATTTATTTTTAAATATCTGTATTTAATTTTTTTAATAACTTGTATAACATTTCAGCCAAACAGTTGTAAAGGAAGAACATTTATACAGTAAATATATAACATATTATAAATATTTACATAATAATACATATATTTTTATATTTTAAAATAAAACATTTTTTTATATACTTATATTTTGCAATAAATTATAAGCGTTTGTATATAATATTTTTAAAATATTATGTTTTTTTATATATTTATTTTTTTT
>JAHKKF010513048.1:0-29893 GCA_019740295.1 Labeo calbasu | reverse complement strand
AGACAGACAGTCCTCCACTAGAGGGCGTGATGCACTGTAGGAATCGTGCTGTGTGTCGGGCACAATGAGGGGGGAGCGACCATATGCGCTCAACTGTAATTCAAAACCAAGAAGGCCAGGGTAGGGCGAAGCCTGGCGGAGCGAGACGTGTATCCCCAAAGAAAGAAAAGAAAAACAACAGCCGTGCATTGCAGTCATTTGAAAGGATATGATTTGCGAGCTTTGACTGTACTTCTGTATTTCCAGATAATATTTCCAGACATGTGAACGGTAAGACGAGCATTGGTTATTTAGTTAAGATTTTACACTGGCTGATCGCCGCTTGTTTGCGGCTTTGTGACTGAAATAAATTGCATCTCGTTATTTGAAAGAACGTTATTTATATGCCTAATGCCGTTGGCACTGGTTTATCCGGAGAATGTGAGCTTTTCCTTGTTTATATTATGTTATTTCTCCGTTGAAATTTGGTCCTCTGTCTCATTGGGGTTCTACTGCATAAAAGAAACCTTGAGATGTCTTGGATGGAAAACGAAACGTGGCTTACTGTGATTTTTATTTTTTTCACCCTGTTTCAGCCTAGTGCAGTTTAATCTATTAAAATGGCTTGAAATACGCTGTCTAAACACGATTATAATTTGCCATCTATTTAATTAAAGATATATAGATGTTATTCTGTGGACTTCTGTCTCAAAAGGCCAGTGTCCTCGCCTTCAGTAGGCGGTTGTGCCACAGCTGCCGAAGTGATTTTAATCATACGTTTCATACCGTTAAACTGAAAAAATATCTTTATAAACAATAAATGAATATAAACAAACATAAATGAACAAATGTGGAACTATGTCTCCACCTATATTAACTCATAATTACTAAGTTATGATATCATATAGCCCTTAATCCTCTGTCCAATCATGGTAGGCGAATTTAAATACCGCATTACAGCTGTACTTAAAAATTAACAGCCAAATACCCATGAAATAAGATCTTTTTTGTCTGAACTCCACTGGTGGAGTCCCACAGCTGGTCTGACTAGTTTAGCCACTGCAGCTGACTGTTTCTTCAAAGTGAGCTCTGTATTACTAACACACTACTATGCCATAGTAATTCATTTATTTTGATCCTTCAGATTCAATATGTGCAGCAGCTGTCAGGTGTGATGAAAGTCACATACTGCAAAGGACAACAATCATGGTTGTGAGGAATTGATCTTTCTGGATAAAAAGGCCATCGTATTTACCACGGTTCAGGTTAATGGAAAACCAGATCTGCAAAACATGCAGATGAGTCACACAGTGCACATGTGAAAGGGATAGCTTCTGTGAAGAGCCCATGTGGAGTTAACACAGCCAAAAACTGAGAACCAGCTTCAACCATGTCTCTATCGGTAAGTCGCCACTGTAAAACACTCTCTGCTGTGCAATCCTTAATATTCATATCCACTGTTAGTATGGAGGAGGGGGAACTAGGGCTCAGCTTGCCTCAGAGCACCACATCCCCTGGGGGGAATGAGAGAATGAGAGGGAAATTTAGAGGTATAAAAGGGGATGACAAAAGGACCTAAAACTGGGGGACAGATGTTGAGCCCCTCCCCCATGAGTCTTCCTCATTATCATCAACTCAGCGCCTCTTTCCCTTAATCACTAATTCTCTTTCTCCCATAATCACAGACCTCTGCCCTTACTTATGCATTCTCTCTATCAATATTGATTTAGCCATGAAGGCAGTAGTGTGGTGTTCTGAATACAAAAGACCTTGAGGCAAGCCATTACATTCGTAACGTCACTCTTAACTGTACGGCTCATATGCGCTGCCCTCACAGGCGTTTAAATGAGCATTTCTTCTGTAGGCCTTATGTATGCCAAGAATTTAGGTCAGCAATTAAATTGCTATGTACTGACCATTATTTAAGCTACCAAGCTATATTTGTGTATATTCTTTAAATGTCAACTATGAGACTCGTTAGGTTATTTTGTGGTTGTCCATGGCCTTCATCTCCTTTGTGCTGTCACGATGATGCGAGATCTGTTTGTTAAGTAAATGGGAAGACAAACTGATTTGGTTACACAGGTTGATGAACCTGGTTAAAATGTCCAGGTTAGATCCTCTACATTGTTTCCTTTTTTCTTGACTTCCCTTACTAACACAATGCAGCTCAAACGCTGCAGAAGTGGAGTCAGCTGAAGGCTCAAATAAATTCGTTCTAACTTTGAATAGTACATTGAATTTAAACAACAATTGAAATACATTATGCTAGCAGTCTAGTGAAATCTGCCATTTCTCCTTCACTGTTGGTGTCCTTCCCCATTTTCATCAAAGGACTCAAAAGCCTTTCTTCTCTCTGTCTCTTCCCTTTTTTATGCAGGATTTTATGTTTTGTGGCCCTTTTATTTACATTTACATTTGTGCATTTAACAGGCGCTTTAATCCAAAGTGAGGAACATGAGCAATTTGTCATGGAGCCAACAATGCTAGGTTTATTAGAAAGCTAGACTTAAGCTATTTCATAGGTGATTTATGTGTGGTCTCTTCTCCTTACATGTTGTTTTTCATTGTCTTGTAGACGGTGCTTGCAAAGGCACTTTTTGACAACGCCGCTGAAAGCCCAGAGGAGTTAGCGTTCCGCAAAGGTGATATCCTGATGGTTCTGGACCAGGAGCAGGACGGCGGACCAGGGTGGTGGCTTTGCTCCCTGCATGGCCGACAAGGCATTGCCCCTGCCAACCGATTACGCCTCCTCCAAACTGCTCAGACTCCTGCTTCATGCGCAGGTACAGATACCCGACGAGCTCCTAGCGTGGACTCTGCCCATCTATCGACTAGCCAGCAGGGTAGGGTAAATGGACTGGGCACTGAAGACTCAGATGGGGTGTATCTCTCACCACCCAGCTTAGCTGAAGGGGTGTACCAGAGCCCTGGGGCTGCTCCTGCCCCAGTCAGGTCTGGAGAGTTACGTCACCCTGATGGAGGAAGGCCACGATCTCATTCTAGTTCTGGAACCAGACCTCGTCCTGACTGGGGCGATGTGGGTGCGGCGGGACGACCCCGCTCACCCTCACTTAGAGGACGGAACGGCGAGTCAGGGACCCTCTACCAGACACCCACCTCACCTGCGCCAATGGCGGCGCAACACAGATCACAAGGTGCAGTTGCATCCGATTCGGTGTACCTGACTCCAAGTGCTGTTCCCAGGTCTACAGCTGAAACTGCAGGGGAGGCTAGGTATTTAAGTCCACGAGACACAGGGGCGGGTAATTCCGATGGCTGCTACTTGGTGCCTAGACCAGCTGTTGCTGCACTGACCAGTGAGAATTTATATCAGACTCCAAGTGGTGCCACACAAGTGGCAGGACAGTGTATACCGGGAATAACTTCAAGACTTACAGATGGGATTGCACCCAAAAGCAGCCCATCTTCTTCCATTAGTCCTTCTCAGAGTAAGACTGGCCAGGATACCCCAGGGATGTACCAAACCCCAACCCCACCTGGCGGTGCCATATCAAGGACCCCTCAATCTGACCGCAAACACCCTGCTGCAACTCCATTAGCATCTGGAGCCTCAACACCAACCCAGAATCTTAAACAGACACCTCCCTCTGCCCGAGGATCCCAAAAGGGTGCTGCTTCAACTCCTCCTGTTGGTCGAGGAAAACTGAGAGAATCACCTCTACTCACAAGGGCGGGAAAATCCGGAGTACCAGGGTCTCCAAATTTTGGCCGCAAACCCCCTCCGCCAGCACCTCCTGTCAGAAGCGTGACCCGGAAGGATTTACCTCAGCCTAACTCGGTTCCGACCACCAAACCTGTTCTCCAGGCCAGCCCTGTACCCCCACAGACAAACGTGCTGGAAGAAGAGAGACAGGGAAGTAAAAATGGAGGGGACGAGATGAAGAAGAACAGTGAAACGGTGACCAAGAGGGAGAGTGCAAGTTCTCAGGATGAGAAACTCTGTGAGGAGGTGAGATAAATGAGAACTTGATTGGAACGAGGGAAAAGGTTGTCATTCTGTAGAAGATGGAGGTGTTTTCACTGAAGAAGTTATGAAATGTTTAATGCTTATCCCTGTGTTCTTCAGGTATATGATACACCTCCAACAAATAGGTGGCAGCATCCAATTCCTGCAGTGCCTTCTGAGGAGGATGATGGGATCTATAACACTCCTCGTGCTGTACCCCTACACACCGACCATGCCTCAGAGGTAAGAGATCAAACACAAAAGGAAATGCAAGGCAGAATAAAAGTACAGTAAAAGTGAGCCAGGACTGAGGCTGTGCAGTTGCAAGTACAGGCAAAAAGCACTATAAAAGTAATGCATTTAATATCTTTTGAAGCCATACGATTTGTATAAAGAACAGACCAGACTTTTTTCAGACATAAGTCTTTATTCACTGAAAATCATGTTCTTTTTCATAGCTCTCATATCTCTTTTAGACTGCAACACATTTAGGGACAGATTTACTAAACAGGGCAAATTAGCGTTAGAGCACAATTCCATAAAAGCCCCGATGGGAGGGAAAAATTCTGCATGTGATTTACTAACAATGCACACATTAAAGAACACAGACGCAGCAGGTGATTTCCTTAATGATCAGCACAATCTACCAAGAGCAGCGCAAATTACTGCCTGCTTTAAGACTTGTTTTTTTGGGTGTGAAATAATGGCGCACATACCAGTAATTTGACAAGTACAAACATTAGTAAATTGCGTTGCGTGATACATTTTAATACTCTCCTCCCATAAATTTTGCATCTGAAATAGAAACTCCTACAAATGCGTATTCAATAAGGTCAGGTGCAAAAATAAGTGTCCATGCCTTTTCAGCGCTAATTCTTCACTGCACATCTTCCTGACAGTAGTATTTTAATGCCACAAAACGGTTTGCGCTGCATCATGCTGTTAGTTAATCTGGCTCTTAAAGTAGTCCACTGAGCCACCCAAGTACCTACCCAGATAGCACACCTACGTCTGCAAGATGTCTGTTAAAGATCACTTGTTCTGGAAAGCATCTGCCCCTGATAGTACACATACATCACAGAGACGTCTATTTGACATCTGCATTTATGTCTGCAAGATGTATTTTTTAGTGTTTGCTCATCTGCAGTACATCTGTTGGATGTTTCAGATGTCAAATAGACATCTTTTAGATGTCATTAAGATGTTTATGTTTTAAAATATATGTAAAACTGACATCTTACAGATGTCTGTCAGATGTTTGTACACAGCAGATGCTTTCCAGATCAAGTGATCTTTAACAGACATTTTACAGACGTACGTGTGCTATCTGGGGCTGTGTGCAAACATCTGACAGACATCTGTAAGCTGTCAATTTTACACACATTCTAAATCATAAACATCTTAAAGACATCTAATAGACATCTATTTGACATCTGATAGGAAACGTCCTATATTGCAGATGAGCAAACACTCTAAAAAAAAAAAAAAAAAAAGTCTTTCAGATGTAAACGTAGACGTCAAATAGATGTCTCCGTGTGCTATCAGGAATGGTGTGATTGGTATCAAATGCTAACGCAGTGTGTCTTCAAACGGCATATTTGAATATACACTACTGTTTAAAAGTTTGAAGTCAGTAAGACTTTAAAATGTTTTTAGTGTCTTGTGTTACGCAAGGCTACATTTATTTGTCAAAAATACAGTCAAAACAGTACTGAAATGGAATGTTATTACGATTTAAATTAGCTTTTTTTATTATTTATTATTTTATTAGCTTTTAATTTATTATTTGGAATTAATTTTTTGTATTTTGAATTTTCAGCAGCCATTACTCCAGTCTTCAGTGCCATATGACCCTTCAGAAATAATTCTAATATGCTTTTTTAATGCTAAATGCTAAATAATTGCTTATTTGTTTTCACTTTAAAAAATTATAGAAAGTTCAAAAGAATGTGTATTTGAAATTCACATGCTAAAAAATCATTTATTTTAAATATCAGGTGTATCCTGATATTCACATACAGTCTCCACGCATTTACATACAGTCTCCACATTTTCTTTGTTTTTCCTCTTTTTCTTGTTCTCTGTTTCTCATTCTCTCAGTCCTTTCCTATTCTTTTGCTTTTTAAACCACACCTTTTTTTCTGCTATGAGCTAATCCCATGTAACACTTTTCTCTTGTTCACACAAGTCACAGCCGTCTGTCGGGTTGGGCGGGTTGGGCAGATCAGCCAGACCCATGTGGCTCTTTTCAGCCCTCCACCCACAATCTTTCTCTCCACTTTCCCTCTCTCATTTTTCTTATTAATCCTCACTGAATCCTTAGCAAAGGATTTTTGCGCTTGTTCAGAGAATAAATGGAGCATCTGTGTAATTGTCTTTGATAAGGGATTTTTGCGCTTAATCCGTATATATTATTATTAGTCAGTATCAAAGTGGAATACTCTACTACATAACATTTGTCTGTTTTTGTCAATTTGGAGATGTCAACACTAGTTACAGAAAGTCAGAACCAGTCTACAGGTTTTAGGCAGTCAGAGTGGACAGATTTCACAGAAAATTGTGTAGTGTACAGACTACAGTACAGATGTTCCTCCAGTTGGACAATATCAAGCATATTTGATATTATGAGCTGATTGTAGAACACATGTTGTTTTGATTTGTCATGCATCTCCTAGCAACAAGACACATGTTTATGAGTGAGTCTATTGTATTCGAAATAACTTGAAAGTCTAGTCATGTGTGATCCTCAGTCATTTAGTATATGGTGTCTGATTTTCTCTGTAATCATTAAGACATTCATCAACTGTATGATCCCTAGTGTTTTGAAATCTTTTCAAAAGTTGCGTAGTGCATTCTAGTCTTAAAGGAGAAGTCCACTTCCAGAACAAAAATTTACATATAATGTACTCACCCCCTTGTTATCCAAGATGTTCTGTCTTTCTTTCTTCAGTCGTAAAGAAATTATGTTTTTTGAGGAAAACATTTCAGGGTTTTTTCTCCATATACTGGACTTCAAAACGTCCAAAATGCAGTTTAAATGCAGCTTCAAAGAGCTCTAAACGATCCCAGCTGAGGAAGAAGAGTCTGTCTAGCGAAACAATTTATATACTTTCTAACCTCAAATGCTTGTCTTGTCACGTCTGCCTGAACTTCACTGAAGTTAGGGTATGTCTAAACACTTTTATTTTCTCCTCCAACTTTAAAATCATCCTACATCACTGCAGAAGGAATGACCCAATGTTTACAAAGTGAACATGCAAAGAAGATCAAACACTCTTTTTTAAAAAAAACAAAAAAAAAAGGCAAAACACCAATATAGGACGTATTTGAAGTTGAAAATGAGTTTTTTGACATACCTTAACTGTTATGAACCGGAAAAAAGAGTTCAGGCAGAGCTAGACAAGACAAGCGTTTGAGGTTAAAAAGTTTTTTTTTTTTTTTGGTTTTTAAGAAAATAACTGATCGTTTTGCTAGATATGACCGTTCTTCCTCAGCTGGGATCATTTAGAGCCCTTTGAAGCTGCATTTAAACTGCATTTTGGACGTTCAAAACTGGGGGCACCATTGAAGTCCATTATATGGAGAAGGATCCTGAAATGTTTTCCTCAAAAAACATAATTTCTTTACGACTGAAGAAAGAAAGACATGAACATCTTGGATGACAAGGGGATGAGTACATTATCTGTAAAAAAAAATTCTGGAAGTGAACTCCTTTATATGAAACAGTAGCTGAGACTCTCGCTTAATAGTTAAAGAAACATCATGATTCATGCTTTATGGCACGGTTTGCTGTTATAATTACTATGGTGTGTAAGTGAATGGAATCTGTTGTAACTCTTTAAAAAATTAGTAAACAGTGAGTAACTCTTTCATATCTTTCAGATTTATGATGTTCCCACTCTGGCCCTGAATTCCTCTTCTGACCATCAGCAGCAAACCTACAATATTCCAGGATCAGCTGCTGCGGCTGGAGATGCAGAGGATGAGGATGTGTACAGTGTTCCCAGTCTTCCTGGTTTGCCACTGGAGGCAAGCGAAATGGTGGGATTAACTGCAGAAACTGCTGGAAGCGGACGTACATATTCGATTTCCAGTCCTAGAAAGCAAGACTTAACCTCTGAAGATGTTTCAGAACCTGATGGAGGCATCTATGACATGCCTGCCCTCACTCTGGAAATCCCAACACGCCGTTTATCTGTGTCGAGCACCGGCTCCGGGGACATCCAGTGGAAAGGGTCTCTTTCTGCTCTAGTCCAGTCCGCTCTGACCTCTGCTTCTGTCACCACCACCCCATCCCGAGACCTCGCCTCTGCATTGGCTGAGATCCTTTCTGTCTGGAAGGCTGGGCATGTTGGTGATATTCCTCCAGTTCTCCAGCAGGCTTGGTCCCGTCTCTCAGACCTCCTTCCTGCCCTTTCGGTGTGCGGTACTGCACCTCCAGCCGACGGTCTGCTCACGATGGTCCGCTGTGCCCTTGAAGACTCAGTCTCCCTTTTACAGAGTCAAGCACGTCCTCGTTTACCTTCCCAGGAGTCTCTGTCAAGGAGACCTCTACCTGCTTTGCCGGTGGCAGAGGTCAAACCGATCGCAGGAGACATGGGATCACGGAAGGGCAGCTGGATCCAGGAACGACCGCTGCCTCCTCCGCCACCTGCTGCCTTCCCCTTGCCTCCGGTTCCAGTTTCTTTAGCCCCTCCTATGGGAAGAACAGAAGATGAGGAACAAGGGAACGAGTATGCTGGAATTGGCATGACTCCTACACCACCGTCATATCCTGTAGGTGATAGTGTGGGATACGTCAAATTGCAGGTTAGATGCCTGTTTTATAGAGTATGCATGGATATAATGCCATAAAATAGAACAAACAAAAAGAGTACATGTTCACACTCTGATGTTTTTGTGTCAATTTTTATTCAAGTATGAACACAGTTGTTCATCAGGCAGAAGGATGAAGCATTGTACTTTTTAGACACAATTTGGAACAAAACATCATTTAACAAAACTTTCATGGGCATTTAAAGGGTTAGTTCACCCAAAAATGAAAATTATGTCATTAATTACTCACTTTCATGTTGTTCTAAACCTGTAAGACCTTCGTTCGTCTTCGGAGTGCAAATGAAGATAATTTTTTATGAAATCTGAGAGCTTTCTGGCTCCCGATACACAGCAAGGGTCCTTCCACATTCAAGGTACAAAAACATAGTAAGGACATCGATAAAATAGTGGCATCATGTGACAACTATTTTGAACTATTTTTTGGACTGTTTTGTTGACGTTCTTGGTACCTTTCTGAACCTTAAACATGGTAGGACCCTTGCTGTCTATGGAGGGTCAGAGAGCTCTCGGATTTCATTACAAAAATTCTAATTTGTTTTCCGAAAACGAACAAAGATCTTACAGGTTTGGAACGACACGAGGGTGAGTAATTAATTACAAAATTTTCATTTTTGGGTGAACAAACCCTTTAATATTTATATTTTCACACAATCTTTCTGTGTTGTTTACTTCTCTTTTCACCGTCTGTGGATGTTTTCGTGCCTGTATTCACCATTGATGAAACTTGTTTGTGGTCTCCAGTTCTCTTTTTGTGGCCATTTACATTTTTTGTTGTTCTGTTTTAGGGGAAGCCAGAGCCTCCACCAGACACCCATACAGAGCACGGTTCTTCACAGCTTATCACCACAACTGATAATAAAGTAAGTCTTTGATTGTCTGTTATGCTTCCAAAACTCACACACAATAAAGGAACATTCACTCAGAAGGTGTTTTTACTTTACTTATTTTTTTTGCACTATTTTTAATTGTTGGTTGATGTACATGTTTCACTGACAGTAACATATATGTTTGTTGCACTGCGTTTCGCAGTTGTTGTTTTTTGTCACCATAAGGATTGCGTAAATACTGTTATTTGTACTACGTATAAATAACTCAATAGCTCAATCAGATACCATTGCTGACTGATTTAAATCAAACTTTGCAATCTTCTAAGTACACACAAATATTAAACAGCACAAATGTTTTTTAACAATGATAATAATAAGAAATGTACTCAAGCTCCAGATCAGCATATTAGAATGGTTTTTGAAGGATTATGTGATAGTGAAGACTGAAGTAATGGCTGTTGAAAATTCAGCTTTGTGTCACAGAAATAAATTACATTTCTATTTTAATATATTTTAAAAACGTATAGAAAACATTATTTTATATTCTATTAGATGTAATTAGGGCCCGAGCACTGGTGGTATGAGGACCCTATTGGAATTGCTTCTTCTTCTTCAAAATGAATTGCATTTCTAAAAACTAAAAACTCATGAAACTTTACACACACGTCAAAATTGGTGAAAATTTACATGTGATATGGGTTGAAGTGGTTGTGGCAGCATGGCTCGATAGCGCCACCTAAAAATTTCAACGAAGTGCCCCTTGAGCTATGTTTTACTTACATGTACGAAATTCGGCAGATACATGGAACACACCAATACCTACAAAAAAATATGAAGTCCAGAACCCAACAGGAAGTCTGTTATTTTTATTTTCTCTGCATGTTTTGTGCTGTTTTTGCCATTTTCAGGCATTTTTAGTAGAGATTTAAACAGATCAACACCAAATTTGTTCAGTGTAATCTAAAGCCCTTTGTGACGTTAAATTGCAAAGATCTTGAGTTTTCGGTGAAGGGCGTGTCCATGGCAACACTGACAAACTTCGATGTTTTGCTATGACAAAGGAAGTTGTTATAATTCAGGCATACAATGTCCGATCTGCACCAAAATTCACACGTTTGATAAGAGTCCAGTCCTGAACACATGCCCATGCCCATATTCAGTTATAGTCATAGTGCCACCTGCTGACAACAGGAAATGTTTTAGGCTGTAACAAATTCCTCCTAGAGATTTAATGACAACAATATATTTGGTCAGTCCAATCTAAAGATGTTAAATTGCGAAGATCTTGAGTTTTCATTAAAGGGTGTGTCCATGGCGCCCTGACCAAATTTTCATGTTTTGCCGTGGAAAAAGAAGTTGTTACTCAGCCATACAATGTCAGATCTGCCCCACTCCTCACACACTCGATAAGAGTTCTGGCCTGAAGACATCTAAAGGCCTATATTTTGTTATAATCATAGCGCCACCTGCTGGCAACAGGATATGTCAAGTTTTACACTAACTCAAACATACCATGTTCAATCTGCACCAAACTTCGTATGTTTTATAAACATGCCAGTATCCAGTTATAGTCATAGCACCACCAGCTAGCATCAGGAAGTTTGGCACATATTAATGACTTATTTCTCCTATATTTACCACTTTAAATGCATATTGCTCACCATTTGCTGTGTTCCTAAAGCAGGTGTGCCCAACCCTGTTCCTGGAGATCTACCTTCCTGCAGAATTTAGTTCCAACCCTGATCAAACACACCTGTATGTAATTATCAGGTGCTCCTTCAGGTCCTAATTAGTTGGTTCAGGTGCGTTTCATCAGGGTTGGAGCTGAACTCTGCAGGAAGGTAGATCTCCAGGAACAGGGTTGAGCACCCCTGTCCTAGAGCAATGGGGTTTCAACGATGTTTTGACTGTTTTTAATCAGATAAATCCAGCATAATAAACTTAAAAACATTAAAAAATCTTAGAGAMCCMAGACTTTTGAACATTAATGTATGTACTTGTTTTTTCAGCATGTTCAGTGATATACAAATGTACAGTGTTTAAAAAATATACTAGAAACCTGTTTAAATGAGACATCTTTCTACATTTTTCAGAAATTCAACTCACAACAAAGCTCATTTATTACATCATAGTCAAGCTGCCCCAAATATTGACAGCTTAGCCTAATAAAACTTTATAGAGTATAAATTCATTCTAACACACTGAAATGTCAGCTTTGCAGCTATGCTGTAATTATGCATTTTAGGTCTTTGTATAGAGTATTTTGTGAGTTTATATGAATAATATTATCCTCTGTTTCTCTCCAGCTGAGTCCTTCACCCCCAGTCTCTATGTCTCTGGAGGATTCAGAGCTGCTCTCCTTCTACTCCTCTCAAAGTCTCTCTCATCTTTCTTGCCTGGCCGATGCCATCGATTCCCTGTTCACAAGCGTCCAAGGGAACCAACCACCCCGAGTCTTCGTTTCCAGAGGGAAAAGTCTCATCGTGACCGCACACAAACTTGTCTTCATTGGAGATACACTTGCACGCCTTCTCAGCTCTTCAGACCTCAGAGCAAAGGTAAGAACATAGATACTCTGGTTGGAAATGTTATAGAGAGTTTGTGTTCATGTGTTATTGTACAAATTCTTAATCACAAGTGAATATACATGATTCATGCCACAACAAATCAAATTGTGAGTCATGGTTGATAACCCAAGGGCAGTTGTCAGCATGAACAAGCTTTTAGTAAACATGTTGACAAGTCAGTTTTCAGCAGTGATGTTACAAACAGGTGACTTTACTTAAACACATTCACACACAAACACTGTTTGTCTTCTCAGGTCACCACCTCCAGTGGACGCCTCTGTCAAGCTCTGAAGGCTGTTGTCGTGGCAACCAAGGGTGCAGCCCAGAATTATCCTTCAGTCCCTGCCACGCAAGAAATGGTGGACAGAGTAGCCGATCTATCCCAGCATGCAGCTGGTTTCTCTGGGCTTTTGCAGCGATTAGCTGAGATATCTTGATGTTATTTGTGAACGGTTTAAACTTTGTTTTCACAGTGGAATGCCTTATTATTTTTTTTATATGTTTCTTTATTGGTCATGTTTAAGGATGCATCAAAAGCGTGTCACTGCTTGTATTGGTTCAACAGTGATAAAATGATCAAACAGTTGGTGAGTATATGTTGGAGTGTATCTGCTTGCCTGTGTTGGTTTTGACGCTTTAGACTGGCGTTTCTTTTTCTTTTTTTCTTTTTTTTTTTGTGGTGCCAAGCACACTTAAACGTTTTAGTAACTTATTCATGGATGCTTTGTTTGAAGATGTTTGCAACCTCAGGCACATTTTAATAGCTTTATTTTGTCCCCTTTACCATATCGACATCAATGAGGTAAAAGTGAACTTCTATATTTAAGGGTGCTCTTGTAAACTGGTCTAATTATTCAGTTTGTTTGTAAATGTGAAGTGGCCTTGGTGTTATAGAGATTGAAGTGACTAATTTGACAGCCCAGGAGGTTTCAGTTGTGCTGCACATGTAACCAAAACAGATAAAGCTAACCTAATTTCAAATGTTGAACAAGAAGGAATGCTTGACATGAAGAAAACCAGTACTATTTGAATAAGAGATTCAACAATTTGGTGAATTTTGGGGAGAGATGTCAGTTTTTTTGTTCCCACATGCTGATTCAGAGATAAACCTGTCTGTCAGGTCCACTCTTTCTTCACACTCTTTGTTTCGCTCACTTATTTTTTTTCTTCCCGTAATTCTCACACTCCCACATTTGGTTTCTTCACATGCTCACGAAGGCAGCTTAATGGTGAAGCAACAACTAACTCTTGCACAATAAATATCATACAGGGTTTTTGTTTTAAATAGGCTATGCAGCATTTCTGAAAACAGCAATATATATCTAGTAGCTTCCATAGTGGCAGTCGAAATGCTGGTGCTTACAATAACTTGTACTGGAACAGGTTTGGCTCTAGCCAAATTAAGCTTTGTGTATCTTACCCATTGAACAATACTTACACAGGTTAAAACATGCACCTGTTTCCCTCCTGTCTTGAAAAATCAAGTCGGTGTCATAAACGTACCGTCATGTTTACGAGACGCCCTCATGGTCTGCATCTTAGAGCCCATTCCTCCATCTGTTAATTCCTCCATCTGCTCTCTTTCTCTGGCTCCTTCCCCCATCTTTGTGTGTAAATACCCACATCTCCTCTTTTTATATTCAGGATTTACATGTTGGCCATCCGTACAATGCTATCAGTGTTATTCTAGCTGCTTGATTTTGGTTTAACTGGTTCATTACGTTTTTACAGTTACTGACTGTTGCAATTGAGTAATTCAGCCATAAAAAATGTCAGAATTTAAATCTCAAGTAGCCTTCCCTTTATTACTGCCTTTTTTATTGTTTAAAAAAGTGGCCTTTTTATTTTTTGCGTATTTCGTCAGTTCTGTCACAAAGGATGCAGTGGACTTAGTGTTAAAAAGTGCTGAAAAGTCCAAATAAGTGAATTTGATTTGGCTGATTTAGATGGTTTACTCTGGTGTTGGTGTTTTAGTTGACTCAAAGTGCCATCTGGTGGACTTTATCAGTATTACTACATAAACTACTTGGATAAGTAAAAAAAAAAAATAAAACACCTCAACAGGTACTTCAGAGTATACTTATAAACATTTTCTGGTGATCGTAATCATTTTTGCTTTTGAATGAGCTCTCCTGTCATTCTGTACAAAATAACTGTGTATATATAAACATACAATTATACAATAGTCCTCAAGCAAGAGTCCCTCTCAAAAAGCTCACTTATCTTAAGTTCTTAAATTAAGTGCTTATAGTAATGCTTAGAGTTGATGGCCCTATATAGTTATATTTATTTGAGTTTGTTAATCAAATGTCTGCATGGCTTTAAGTTGCTTATTAAAGAAATATATGCACACATAACCAGGGATGTTTCATGCAACTTTGCATTAATAATTCAAAGTTTGCTTTACGAATGTGATTTTCCACCCCCTCCCCCGAATTTCATTTGGTACCAGAATGTATTTTTGACATGCATATTTTGTGCTTCTTTACACCATGTTGATGTTCATTTTGACATTTTTGTTTGTAAAACACACTCCACAGGTATTTTGCATATAGGGAATCTTTGGTACTTGTCAAATGGTGAGATTCTTTAAAATACATTTTTGTTACTGAACAAAGTTGTGGTTGTTTAAGTTGTTTTTGTCCTGTGTCATTTTTCTTGCTTAAAATGTTATGCTTGTGTGATAATCAGCCTTTGCTGGTCTAGCTAGTCCAACAGTCTGGCCAAGTTGGTGTTCAGCTGGTTTCTCTGGTCTGGTTTCCCAGCCTAACCAGGTGAAAAGTCCTGAAAACTCCTCTAAACCAGCAAATAGATCATCCTGGTAGACCAGCAAACCGTTTTAGGAACTGAATTAAGCCATGCGCTTCTTGTGGTGACTTATGAAGGACACAGGGGTCATAACATTAAATGACTACACAGTCCAATTTTAAACTGCTGCTGTAAATATCCTGTATATAGTTTGCAAATTGAAAGTAACATGCCCGTTTCTAAATATGCATTTGTTTTTATGTCTATCTGGTTCTCTCTTCCGGAGATCAGTGAGCGGTGACGCGCCGTGCGCTCGTGCACGGCCCCAGAAGTTCGAGCGCTCGGGTGAAGCAAAATGGCGGAACTCGAGGATGTTACGTTAGACGGCAAACCGCTTCATTCGCTTCGTGTGGCGGATTTAAAAGCCGCCCTGGAGCAAAGGGGGCTCGCTAAAAGTGGACAGAAAAATGCACTCATTAAACGGCTGAAAGGGGTGAGTTTGGTCAAAGGGCGGGCTTAAAACCGTGCGCTAGCTGTCAAGTTGAGCCGGAGACGAGACCCGACAGGCAGGCCAAGTATCGGTGCTTCGAGAGCGGGAATGTTTGTCGAGTGCATGTGGATAATTTGAATCGTTTACCACATCGCACAGCAATTGTTTTGCATTATTTATGCAGTTCTAACACGCAATTTGAATAATACAGCCATACGGGTGTTTTCTAAACAGTCTGTGGGTCATGACAAGCCGAGGTCTCAGAGTTGACATCGTGCCCGCGCGTCGTATGTTTGTAGTGGGGGCGCGCGCTTGTCAGTCTCATGTGATGGATGCGCGTTTGACACTTGCACAACATTTGAAAAAAAAACCTAGTTTCTACAATGTAACAATGAATTTACAAATGAAACACGCTCATTAATTACGTTCGGGCGATATTGACTATTTTATGTAAATCACTCAGCTAATTTGGTTATAAATGCCGCGTTTTAGGGGCTTCGGGTGGAGTGTTTTCACACTTCTTTCACTCGTTCAGAATCGCATTCACGTGAAAGACTTTTTCTTTCAGTCGCTATTTTCCATCGACAATTAGCATAACGACCGGTAAACTGTCAGATTAACGCAGTCATCTGCTAAGTATGTGCTAACGCGGTGAATAATTTTGAAAGGCTAATGCCACTCCCACCTCTAATATAAACACTTCATTCAGTGACCGTTCTTTATTCTGACTCTTGTAACGTTATCGAATCGCAAGCAGTCATGTTGTGCTGGTCGGGTAAGTGAGATATTTTTCGACGCTTTCGGACTTTTTCGTTGTACGAAGAGTGTTTGAATAGGTTTGTATCGCAAGCAGCATGCTTAATCAGATTTAGGAACGTAAACAGAGTGTTGGCGAAAAATACTGTTTGTTTGTTTTACTGGGTTTGATGTGCATGGCGCATTTTCTATAGCTGTGTTCTAAATGTGCATCATCTGCTGTGTTTGTGAAGGCTCTTATGTTGGAGAATCTCCAACGATCATCTACCCATCACATTGGTCTTCAGCCCAACTCTCAGGTAAGAAAGACACTTTAACTCTTTTTTTTTTTTTTTCCTCAATTGCAGCATTATAGATTCACAACCTGTTGCACATAATCTATTACATGGCCTCTGACTGATAGTTAGGTCAGAGGGCATTTAGGTGGGTAAAAAGCACTTTAGTATATTTTAAAATGCCCACAAATGTACCTAGTGAAGCAATCTTTTTTTTAAAAAGAGTAGTTCACTTCCAGAACAGAACAGAAATGTACAGATAATTTACTCACCCCCTTGTCATCCAAGATGTTCATGTCTTTTTTTCCTTAAATCGATAAGAATTATGTTTCTTGAGAAAAACATTTTAGGATTTCTCTCCATATAATAGAATTCAAATGGTGCCCCAAGTTTTAATTTTCAAAATGCAGTTTAAATTCAGCTTCAAAGGGCTCTAAACGATCCCAGCTGAGGAAGAAGGGTCGTGCAAAATGATCTGTTCAAAACAATTTGACAATTTATATACTTCTTAAACGGGTATGTCGAAAAACTCTCTTTTCTTCCCCAACTTCAAAATCATCCAATATCGCTGCAGAAGTACCGACCCAGTGTTTACAAAGTGAACATGCAAAGAACATTAAACACCCTTTACAAAAAAAGGTAAAACAGCAATGTAGGACGATTTTGAAGTTGAGATGGGAGTTTTTTGCCATACCCTTACTGTATTGACCAGGATTACACAGACTACACATGCACATAACAGAGACAAGGCAAGCATTTGAGGTAAAAAAAAAAAAAAAGTACATAAAGTACATAACCAATCGTTTTGCTAGGTAAGACCCTTCTTCCTTGGCTGAGATTGTTTAGAGCCATTTGAAGCTGCATTTAAACTGCATTTTGGAAGTTCAAACTTGGGGGCTCCATTAAAGTCCACTCTAATGTAGTAATTCCTGAAATGTTTTCCTCAAGAAACATAATTTCTTTATGAATTAAGAAAGAAAGACATGAACATCTTGGATGACAAAGGGGAGTAAATTATTCGTAAATTTTTATTTTGGAAGTGAACTAATCATTTAATGTTAAAATGCAAAATTGCATTTTGGAATTAGTGAGACTGCCATCAGGGCATCATATAAATCCATTTTAATCGTAAATTAATCACACAAATATGTCATATGTAGCCTCTGAACATCTGTTACATGCTTGCTGTAAGTTTGTCATGCTTATTGGCTCCAGCAAATGTAAATGAGATGACCTTGACTGGAGTGTGCCTTTTGTGTATGTATCAGATTGGAGAGGAGATGAGTCAGAACAGCTTTATAAAGCAGTACCTGGCCAAACAGCAGGAGCTCCTCCGACAGAGACTGGAGAGAGAAGCCCGGGAGGCCACTGAGGCAGATGGTGAGCAGACTCGCATGTACATATACATGCAGGTTATAACACTGACTTGACTACACCATCTGTGCGGGGATTCTTAATGTACAGTGATGCATAATGTTTGAAGTCCTGTGCGCTAATTTAGTGTTTCCTGTGATGAGTCTGCCATGCTAATACTGATGCACCAGTCTATCTGGGTGTAAATGAGTTAACTTGTCTTCTCACACTTGGAGTGTGCTCTGAGGAAATGCTAGGTGGTTTTCCGATGCACCAGCCTGTCAACTGCTGTCAAACAGTCATGTTATTTGTTTCCTTTTTAGATTACATTTCTTTAATGCACTGTGTATTAAAGATTTGAATTTTCAGACACTTTAGGTTGTAGATACACATTTTTTTCACCTTCAAAAACTGTGTATGACCAGTGCAATATGTTGCTTTCAGAGACACAGAGTCCTGCTGGCCCTGAGGAGGATGAACACACGCCAACCAAAGATAGCACTTCCTTTCTGCCAGAGAAAGTAAGCACACACAGTCTTTGTATAAAACTGACTTAAATATTTGCACAAAGAAAAAATGTATTTGGAGTAGTACAGTTGTGGCCTCTATCAGATTTGTTTGATCAACAAATACACAGGCTGATTTGATTTGTTTACTAAAGTATAGATCAGAAGTATAGATGTCCAGAATAAACATTAAACTATGAAGCATTTGTTTTCTATGCAAGCAATCAGAATTCACACCACATACGTGTGCCTGGACCACAAAGCCAGTCATAAGGGTCAGTTTTTTAAAATTGAGATTTATACAACATCTGGAAAGCTAAATAAATAAGCTTTACGTTGATGTATGGTTTGTTAGGATAGGACAGTATGTAGCCAAGATACAACTATTTGAAAACCTGGAATGTGAAGGTGCAAAAAAATCAAAATACTGAGAAAATTGCCTTTAAAATTGTCCAAATGAAGTTCTTAGCAATGCATAATACTAATCAAAAATTGTGTTTTTATATATTTACAGTAGGAAATTTACAAAATATCTTCATGAAACATGTTTACTTAATATCAAGAAAAACGATAATTGACCCATACTGTGTACAGAGTGTATTGTTGGCTGTTGCTACAAATATGCCTGTATGGCTTATAACTGGTTTTGTGGTCCAGGGTCACATATGCAATCATGTAGAAGCAGTAGAGAGTTTGATATCCTCATGTATTTCCAATGATGAGTTTGCCATGCTAATACTGATGCATCAGAGTTTGTTACTCTGGGTGTACGTGAGTTCACTAAACTTCTCACACTTTCAGTGTGCTCTGAGGAAATACTAGACCATTTTCGTGGACTGTCAAGTAGTCATATTATGACTGTTTATTAGATTTCATTACGTTATCACTACTGAATAAATAATTTGAAATTCCATGTCTAGGAACATCTGCTCAGTGTTTGATCTTTCAAAACATTGTTTTCCAGCATCACATCGTACACTCTCATCTGTCTGCAACCCAGGCAGGCGGAGGAGGGTTGCCCCAAGACCCTGGGTTAATGGGATCACACAGGTTGGACACAGGCCCTGTTCCAGTGTCTCAAGAGTCATCTGACACTAAAGCTGGGAGGATCTGGCATCCTTCGTTTCTTCCCGGCCACGAGGATGTCGCAACACCCTCTCCTCCACGTGCAGTTGCCTCCTTGTCTGTGCGTGTGGTTGGACAACCAGAGCGTCAAGGCCTCATGATGCCCCGTTCTCAAGAGCGAGAGGGAACGGCTCCGGCCGAAGCAGGTCCTGCCCATTCGGTGTTGCAGCTCAGCCGTTCCGCGAGGGCTGCGGCTTGTGCTGAAGCTGATAGTGATGACAACGATGAGGATGATGATGACAGTGATGACGATGATGAATGGGGTCCCACCTCTAAAGGGAAAAAGAACATCCGGACTCCTCCTGTTCACACTCCACCAGCTGCAGCCCCCCAACGATCCCGCCGAAAGCTTCAGCCACCACAGCACATCCCTCCCCAGCCTCAACCAGTCCACCAGCCACCTCTGCAGCTCAGACAACCTACTCCTCCCCCATCTCCACCTCCGGAGCTCTCTTTCCCGCTACCTGACACTCCCAAACAGAGCCCGAATGACCAAGATGAGCCAGCTGGCCTAGCAGAAGGTGCTGCTCCAGGAGCAGGTATGGTTTCACCTCCATCCCTCAAAAGACAGGAATCCAGCTCCAGTTCTAGATCCAGCAGCCCAGAACCCCCATCCACACGCAGACCTGGTCCACTTAGCCTGCTGGTTCGCAAAATGGAATCTGAGGGTGTGTTTGATGGTGCACAGAAGGTAGAGATGGAGGGAGAAGGAGAGACGGAAGTTGAAGAGCAGGAAGACGGTGAAGCAGAAGTGCAAGACTCAGCTGAGCAGCGTAGTGGGTCAGAGGTGTCTGTGTCAGTACCCACAGTGCCCCCTGCTCAACAAGATGCTCAAGACTCTGAGTTGGAAGAGAAAAAAGATGAGCAAAAAAGCAGTGAGGAAAAAGAAAATGAGAAAATGGATGAGACTTCTGCACCATTCCATTTGACATCACCCATCACTTTCCCACATAGAAGGCCAGGCATTTTCTCAGAGGTCCCACCACCTGATTCACTTACGTCATCCTCCAAATCTGAACAGGTACCAGTCCTCACATCAGCGCCGGAGTGCTCTGAAGATGCTATGGAGACAGAGGCTTCTACAACAATGCCTGAATCGAAACACGAGGAAGACAAAGAAGTGAAGGTTCAAGAGAAAGAGCAACCTGAACCAGCAGAAGAAAGTGAAAAGGCACTAAAATCGCCACACTCTACATCTGAAGAAAGAGAAATGGATGAAACAAGAGACCGTTCACAGAGAGAGAAGGGTCATGAGCGGCGCTCATCAATGCCAAGTCAGTCATCATCATCTGACACTGATTCTGAATCATCATCCTCTCGTTCTTCAAGCTCTCCTTCGCAGCATAAATCCAGCCCATCCAGCCAAAAGAAGGTGTGTAATAGGCTTATCAAACGTATGTTTTTTAATTCTGCTGGTTACTTCTGCCTTTGGTGTGTTCTGATGATGAGTCTGCCATGCTAATACTGATGCACCAGTCTGACTGGGTGTACATGAGTTCAGTACAACTTCTCACACTGGTAGTGTGATCTGAGGACAAACAGAGAAAGTGTTCATAGAAACAATAAAAAATGCAGTGGAACAAAGTCACTGTTATTATGAATTTTGATGAAATTGTCTTTCTTTACTCCAACCAGGATGAGGAAGAGAACAAAGAAGATGATGTTAAAGAAGAAAAAAAGGCTCAGTCTTCAAGGTCAGTAAAGTCTTTCATACAAAGAGTTACATTGCATAGTACAGTTACAAAAAAACAATGTTACAAAATAAAATACAATTAAAATGAATTATCATACGGAATATATTTTCTCTTTTTTTATTTTTTTACTTTTTGATCATATGTCATATTTAGGGAAATAATTTGTGGACCACAAAACCAGTAGCACGGGTACATTTGTAGCAATAGCCAACAATACATTTTATGGGTCAAAATTATCGATTTTTCTTTCATGACAAAAATCATTAGGATATTAAGTAAAGATCATGTTCCATGAATATATTTTGTACATTTCTTACTGTAAATATATCAAACTTAATTTTTTATTAGAAATATGCATTGCCAAGAGCATCATTTGGACATCTTTAAAGATGATTTTCTCAGTATTTAGATTTTTTCATATTTTCAAATAGTTGTGTCTCGGCCATCATTGGCTCTCAGACACCTCAGTGGCTTAAAGCTTATTTATTCAGCTTTCAGATGATGTATAAATGACTGGGTTTGTGGTCCAGGGTTACATTTAATGTCTTTCTGTTTCTAATATTTTGAAGTACTTATGTAATGTAATGCAAAAAAATATTGCATAAAAATGCATAATGATCATGCAAACTTGGAGCTTGAAGTTTTTCTTTGTATGCTGTCTACATGTTTAATCTGTGTAATGTTTTAAATTAATTTCCATTAAGCTCAAATGACTGGAAAAGTCACAGAAATCCATTGGTCAGAAGGTGTGGGATGCTTGCCGTTCAAGTCACACACATTGCTATCCGTCTTTCACACCTCATTGATTTTCATAACCTTTGCCCCCCTTTGCCATCTCTGGAATCACAGAAATTTGTCTAAATGCAGGACCACCCAGCATGTGTGAGCTCAGAAATGCATGAGCTAAAACTGCCGTCTGTTGTCATGCATAGTTTAGTGAGATTGCCCATTTGGCCTCATTCCGGGCTTCTCACCAGGACTTCCAGCAGATGGAAGCCTCTCTTGGTCTTTTTATCTTTATTCTTATTAATGACATGTAGTGGAAATAATGCTATATTGGGTACTGTTTTCAGTAATGTTAAAAATGCAACAAGGAGAGCCATGAGATTCCACTAATCATCATTGTTGTGCACAGGTTGGTGACACGATTGCTTCGTCTTTTTCTTTTTCTTTTTCTTTATACTTGTGACCTCGACAAGGGTATACGCCACTAACAGGCTTTATCCAGACGTCTCGGGTCCTACATAATTGTAACATAATTTTGATAAATAATTAGAAATGAACCAACAACATCCAAATGCGTTTCTCCTTATTTTATATACTAGAAATATTTTTAGATCCCAGGGTATATATAACAAGATTTCTGAAGTGACAGTTTTCTGTTTCTGCATAAATTTAACCTACATTGTGATCAGTTCTTAAAGTCATGTGACCAAATAAAGAGAGCCTGATAAAAGAAATATATATATAATAAGTGGAAATATTTAATGTGTTAAGCAAAAAGTATTTTAACGTTTGCTTTCAGTATCTGGTGTAACTCTCTTTTAGCAGCATAACAGCAGCCTAAAGTTTCCAGTAAGTGTGGATCATTCATCGTCAGTTTGGAGGACATTTAGCCAGTTGCTCCATACAACGCTGCTTAATTATGTGATGTTGTGCATTAACTTTCTCAAATTTAAACCTATTAGAAATACTTTCTTTTCCATCCAGACAAGCATAAGTTTTGGTCAATAAAAAGTTGAAAATGCAAACACTTCTGTATTATTTGTTTAACTGGATTGTCTTTATCTACTTGGATGAAGAGCTGATCACAAATGTAAATGTATGCAGAAATAAGACAATTCTTAAAGGGATAATTCACCCCAAAAATTAAAATTGTCATCATTTGCTCACTCTCATGTCTTTTCAAACATAAAATATCTAAAAGAAAATATGCATTTTCTTCATTTGTTTATTTATTTTATTTTTTATTTGTTTGTCCATACAATAGACAACGGTTTGGTTTTGCAGTAGAAATGTATATAGGTTTGAATTTTCCTTTTTGGGTAAAAACTAAACCTTCACAGACTTGATCTTCATTTTATATGTATGAAAGCTTTATCGATTAGAAAATTAGTATTATATCTTACCTAAACACATTTTAAAACCCGTCCACGTAATTGTACTGTTGGAATATGGAATATGAGGGCGGTTGTATTTTTAATCAGGCGTTCTATACGACAGCCTATCAACCGGCGTGGCCTTGGAGGAGGGGTCCTATTTGTACTTCTCATACTTCCCCCAGCGCTGCTCAATATGGCTGCTCTGTGAGCGCCGCCGTGACTATACCGACGCATTGCACAAGAGAAAAAAAAAAAAGCACAGCCTTGCAGCGCGTCTGCTTCTCACATTTCTTCCTACGCATCCGTGACCGGCAGAACCGGTATAGAATCGGCCATCGCGGTCCCGGTTACAGCCTGACATTATGCTGTCGGACGGCAACAAAAACGGGTAAGGGTTGAGAGAGGGAGAGGTGGTTTCTAGAAATACCCTCCAACGCTGGGTCGCTACATCGTTTAGGTGATAGACGTTTATATTAAGAGCTTAATCGATCGAGCGATTGTGATTGTGCAGTAGTTCCTGTATTGTCCTTTGTTAAATGCGAAGCAAAACAGTTTTATATCATTTTAGATGCAGCCTCGAAATCGCAGAGGGCTTTTAGCTATATCTTAAAACCACTGAGCTGCCTAACTAGAAAGGATTTTTGCCGTCATAATGAATCAAACCGCGCTTATGATCCCCAAAAATGATTTTTCTATGGTTATCTCAGTAGGTTTTGAAACGCAGGCGTTTTTGTTACGGTGTTGGGGGAAGGGGATCTTGTTCAGGCACTTGGGTTCATTAAGGATGTGGGCAATTCTCTGGCATTTTTAATCATGAGAGATGTGTGTAGTGTTAAATTAGTAATGGAGATAGCTGTGTCCACGATGGCCTGTATGAAAGGATTGCAACATCTCATCTTATGAATAAAACAATGTTAACTCAGCTTGCATTTCACCTAAGCCCATTTAACAGTGTAACAATTTATGTAAGCAGTTAGGCGTAGTAAACCTGTTACTTAATGTTGAAATTAATAGTGTGGTAAGGAAACGCTAGGAATGATCATGAGCTTGCATTTCTATACGTTTTGTGATCCATATAGATCTGTAGATTAGGTTTCATTTATTTTCTTTGAAGGAAAGCAAATCTTAACAATGGTATTCATATGCTAGGCATTGAAAGTCCTCAAGGGGAAAGGGGATGTTCCCTAGTGAGCAGTGACATCAGTGGTGGAAAAATCACAGAAATGTGATTTAAGATCACACTTTGAATGTATATGAGCATTTCTGTATATGATTATTGTTTGACAAAGTCAGTCCACATACATTATTCTTCATTAACTGTTAAAAAGTGTCTCAATGCATGGAAAATGAACTCTGAGGCCACTGTAGTTCAGTTTGAGTCTGTCTTTCAGGTTTTCCTCTTGGTGCTTGCCAGCTTTGCATTCATGTGTAAATGTTAAGTATTCTAAGCGCTTGGCTTTTTTGTCCACGGGGGATCTGGCTGCCTGTCCCCCTTCCCCTCAGCATGTGTTGACTGCTTTAATACAAAGGGGAAGCCTTGTGCTCTGAGAACCCAGAGGCAGTTTTTCCCTCCTCAGAGCAAATGGCATCAGGGCTCTTGTGTCTCTAGAGACCACGGTGCCAAGGTGTGCTACACAGGTGTGTGTTTATGTGTAAGAGAGAAGGATTGGTTATCTATAGAACAATAAATGCGATTGAATCACGTGTAGGTACGGAATGTCAGGAGCCAAAGAGTCAGTTCCTTGTCAATGCAGTTGTTTCCCATGGTTTAATTGTCAAAAGTGTTGCATATCGTTCAGACAAATCTGTTATTTGTATTTAAACAGTTTTGTTATTGCAAGAGCTGATGATTGTTATGAAGGTCATCAGATGTACACTACTTTTTCATAGATTTGAGGTTGGAACAGCTGAGTTTTCAGCAGTCATTAGTTCAGTCTTCAGAGTCACAAGATACTTCAGAAATCTTTCTGATATGCTCATTTAGAGTTCTAAACTTTACTTATTGTCAATGTTGAAAACTGCTAGTTGTTTCAGCATTTTTGTAAATTCAAATTAACAGTGTTTATTTGAAATAAATCTTTTGTAATATTGTAAATATCTTTACTGTCACTTTTGATCATTTTAATGTATATTTGCTAACAATTTCCTAAATCTTTTTGACCTCAAACAGTTGAACTGTAGTGTATTTGGACTGTGATGCTCCTCAGTCGTAGAAGTTCTGGGAAGTTTTCATGGGAAAGCACAAGTTTATTTGTTGGAAAGCTCAAGGGCCACAAAACTGAACCTCCGTAATCTCAAGGGGCTGCTTGCTTGATTTGTATTGGTAACTTTTAATTATTAAACACTGTGATGCACTGAAACAGCATGCTTAGCATACAATTATACATAGTTATTAACATGCTTATGTATACAGTTGAAGTTGTTTACATACACCTTGCAGAATCTGCAAACTGTCACATTGGAAGTTTACATATAGTCCACAAGAAAAAATAGTTGAATTTATAAAAATGACCCTGTTCAAACGTTTGCGTACATTTGGTTCTTAATACTTTGTTACCTGAATGATCCACAGTTGTGCTTTTTTGTTTAGTGATAGTTGTTCATGAGTCCCTTGTTTGTCCTGAACAGTTAAACCGTCCACTGTTCTTCAAAAAAATCCATCAGTTCCCGCAAATTCTTTGGTTTATCAGCATTTTTGTGTATTTGAACCCTTTCCAACAATGACTGTATGATTTTGAGATCCATCTTTTCACACTGAGGACAACTAAGGGACTCATGTGCAACTATTACAGAAGGTTCAAATGCTCACTGATGCTTCAGAAGGAAACACAATGCATCAAGAGGCTGGGGGTGAAAACTTCTTGAACTTGAAGATCAGGATAAATTTAACACGTGTCTTTTGGGAAACATGCAAGTACCTTCTGAAGGACAGTACTAAATGGAAAAAAAATGTTATTTAGGCAAAATAAGAAATACACCCCTGGCAAAATACTTTTGAAAATAACGTGCATTTTGTATGATCCATCTTATTTTGGTACAATAATTAACATTTTGCAGATTCTGCAAGGTGTATGTAAACTTTTGACTTTGACTGTACATTGTACTGCATGTTAGTGGTATCGTGATTCAGATGCACTGCATTTATATTCCCTTCTTTTGCTGTTTTTCTTACCTGACTAGCTGCACAACAGTTCAGTAATACAGAGAATCGCTGTCTCGTAATTCCTACCCATTAAGTTTTTATGTGTATCTTTTTAAATGTGTATACGTGCCTTGGTTGATGACAGTCTGGAAGTGCTGTCTTTGTTTTTCCCCTCTCAGTGCTTTCAAGTTTTATTATCATGACGTATACCATCTTGTTTATGTATGTATGTGTGATGCTGGCAGTGAAAGTCATTTAGCCAGGCAGTTATTTATAGGTAGAGTGACCCAGATCAACCAGCCTCAGCCACCTTACCCCTCACTCTCTTTCTCTCTGTCTCTCTCTTGTTCGCTGATTCTTTCTCTAGGGAGGTAAAGCAGGAAGCTCTCTCTGAGCCTGCAGGCCAAGTTGCCATGGAACTGGAGGGCCGCTCTCATTCAGAGAGTGCTGTGCAACAGTCTGACCACCAGGGGGCAGATTCCAGCGACACCCACCCAGAGGAGGTAAGAAGGCCCACAGAATGAAGAACGAGTGGAAACTATAACCCTGAACTGTAGGGAGGGGTAGCTGAAGTTTGCATGGCAGTTCTAGCTGAACCTTTTGGAGTTGAAGTATTTTCAAACTTGTTGTCTTTCTTTAGATTTAAATTTGGATTTGATATTGCACTATTTTTGCCATTATCCTCTTCTGTTTTCCTTTTACTATGTAGCAGCAGTGTGTGGGGGATGTGGATGGCTAATAATGTGTGAAAATAGACACTGTTGAGGTCATCGTGTGTGAGCGAGGATGAATCAGTGCTAATTTTAAAAGTGCAGTTTAACACATTTAGATTTTATGCAGTTTTGTATTGAACGTAAATCCTGTCGTAGCTTAAAAGATTTCGAGATGAGATGATCGACCAAGTAGGCGATCAACAATTTTTTTTTTTTTTTTTTTCTGTAAAAATACTTTTAGCAGTGGTGCTTTAGAAAAGTTTAGAGAGGCAACTGCTTTTTAGTTCTCAGTCTTATAACCTTCCTCTGAGAAGTTGCATCTCTAAAATCACCCTTTTGTAAAACAATCCGTATCATATGTTGTGCCTTAAGTGTTTAGTTAAACAGCCCAGTGTGTATTTAAGTTGTAGTGAGCAGAATGATAGACCCTGGCAACATGTAGTTTGAGATGTAGGCTCTAGTCTCTCTCTGTCCTCTATTTTTCCATCTCTTTCTCTCTCTTTCTCCCACTCTGTCTCTCACTCTTGTTCCCTATCTCTTTTTATCTCTGGATCTGGTAGTATGACTGTTATGTGGTTTAAAATCCCATTGATTGCTTTGTTGTGAAGGTGCCCTCCCCTCTTCCATTGCTCATACTGGTACCTGCATACTGCCACCACCTCTTCTCCTCTACCACCTCCATCACCTGCCCCGCTATGCCCAAGCGTCTCGGCTGTACCTGAGCTAGGCCCCCAGAGTCGCCACTGCACACTTAGACTGACGGAACCTGCCGGATGATTGGCCACTGCCTCGTCATACAAAACTGATGTGGCCTCCTGATGGGACTGCTTAAGAGAAGCCAAAATAGCTGGTGAGACGGAGGAGGCGTCAGTCATATTATGCAAAAGAAAGAAAGAGTGATGCTCGCCAACAGAGACATTTTTCAAAGCATTTAAAGCGCTGGCCGAGCACAAGCATCAGATGGACTTCTCCTGTCAGCATGATGGGAACACAGCTGTCTTGACGCCTCCTGCTATTTTTGCCCACACTTCAGTGCTCGAATGAACTGATATCTGCAGAGACTCATTGCAGAGACATCTGCTGTTTCTCACATGCCTGTGGACTAATCTCAGCGAGTCGAACAATCTGAGATAATGAAGCCAGGCTTATGGACTAATTTACTACAAACTGTTTTTCCTGCCGTTTTTGGGTCTCTTCAGTTTGTCAACAGCCATGCTTTTTATTTTTTAAAGGACTTCTCTTGACGCTTTCAATACAAATGGACTTTATTGGATATTTCAAAGAACTTTATGCTCCAGGCTGATTGGAAACAAACAGCCTTGCTATTTCTGCTGTTACTCACCCAAATTCCCAGAGTCAGACCCTGAGACATTGAGAAAAGGAAAACATCTTTACCTGCACATCACAGGTGTTTTTATGGCACACCGTGTGTACAAAGAACTTGATACCGATGAGAAAACCCTGACACAGATTAATACCAGAATTTTGGCTTATCGAACGTCATGTTTCTTGCTGGTTCATAGTGTGGATGATATCTCCCCAGCCAGTGTGGACGCTGGGAGTTTTTCACCACAGACTTCCGCTGCTTCCTGAACATTCAACAAAGACTTTTTAAAGACCATTTGAATCACAATTCCCACTACAAGAGCCAAAAACAGCTATTGAAACAAAAAGTGCAGTTCCTGTCAGCTGGCCAATCAGCACACTCAATTGTGATCGTATCTCGCCCTCACTCCTCAGCCTCCTCTGATTGGACCTTTGTTGCCTAGATACAGTGCACACTGCTGTGCGGTTGGGCCATAGCCAAGCCAGAGAGGAATCAGGTGTCAATGGTACCAGGAAAACCCTTTTTCCCAAGATGTATTTGTTTTTAAATTACTTAGTGGAAAGAAGGTTTTTTGCTTAGTTAATGATGAGGTTAGAGGGTGTTAGTTATCCTGTATTTTACAGCACATATGGGAAAGTAGGGAATTTGGTCAAGCATGTGTTAGCCGAAGTCTTGTTAAAGTAAAAACTAAAGCAGTATGTAAGGGACTTTAAAATTCAGAAACAGTTTATAATAATGATGGGATTCTCACAGCCTTTGTTTGTCAAAACAACTGTACATTATTGGTGTAACTGATAGTTGTGCATCTGTTCTTCCCCCTCTCCTTTCTCTCATTCCCCTCCTTTTCCCAATGTCTCTTTTGTCTGTTGTGTCTGTCTCTTCCTCCACACATCCACTGGGATCTTGTTTCTCCTCCTTTCTATTTCATTTCAGAGCTCTGCTGTAAAATCGTTTGCTGCCCGCAAGATTTCCCTGAGCAGTAAGTGTCTTCGAAATGTTACTTTTTGACCCTTGATCCACTGACAGGTTGCTGCAGCCCATTCTGTGTTTCCTCAAAAAAAAAAAAAAACTATTTAAACCTGTTGGTCTAGAACATTAACCAGTAAATGGGCCAGGATGCTGTCCTCACCAAGTACAGTTTTCAAAGTGAAAACAACTCGCTAGAGTGCAAAAATAAATTAGATTCCACCAAAATCTGTTCCATTATGTAGCTTCTACACTGAACGCAGTGCCTTGCAACATTTTTTGATGTGCATAATGTTGAAATAAAACCCTGTTTCCAACAGTTGTTTTGCTGCAAAGCTACCAGAGCCACTAATTTTCCATTTGTATCCTGAGATGTTTGTGCTCAGGTAAATGTGACTTGCTTGTAGGGCTGCACGATTAATCGAATGCGTTTGTGAGGCGCGCTTAGTCAGTACAGCCGGTGCTTTGATTAGTAGTAAAGCTCCATCACATGCGTTCAGCTGGAGCGGCAATTAAT